>OU426858.1:7932207-7954707 GCA_911387685.1 Dolichovespula media
GTGTACGTGGGTTAATATAATTAGAACGTACTTATCTACTTACTATCACGTAATTACTCGATGAGAAATTTTGGTTGAATTAGAATGGTGGAAATGGATAATGGTAATATTCGACGTTATAGATAATAAAATCGTATGATATATATATATATATATATATATATTTATACACACATACATATCATGATAATAAACGCGCGAGTCTGATTTGCGTGCTTGTTACTTAATTAAGCAGCAGCAGCAGCAGTAGTAGCAGCAGCAGCAGTAGCAGCAGTAACAGAAGTTAGTAACATTAGCAGAGGAGCGATAGCATGCAGGCGGCAAGTCTCTCAGTGTCGCGACTAATAATAGGACTGCTGTGTTTTATTAGAACGTTTAAACTATGACCGCGAACGAGAAGGTTAGCTGGTCAGCGGCGTCGCAAAAGTAAATGAGGAAGATCTTTTATAAACGGTAGACAGACGAACGAACAAACAAAATGACTAAACTAACTGACTGACTGACTGACTGACTGACTGACTGACTGACTGACTGACTGACTGACTGATAGACGGACAGACCGTTTCATTACGTTTACGTATCTACCATACAAATACGATAACGTCGTTAGAATAAAACGATGAAAAGTGGAAAAACATTTCGATCTTCTTCGTTTCTTCGAAAATTACCCTTAAAAAAAGAATCCCTTTCTCCCCCACGGACTAGGAATCAATCAAGTACGTTCATCGAATCATCCCATTTTCATCGATTATTATTATTATTATTATTATTATTATTATTATTATTATTATTATTATTATTATTATTATTATTATTATTATTATTATTATTATTATTATTACTACTGTAATTATTATTATTATTTGCCTGTTAACGATCTCAACCGTCTTCCCGTTTTATTTATTTATTTATTTTTATTTATAATCGTCGACGATTGAACGATTATGACGATGACGATGATGATGTGCTTTGGGTACAAACAAAATTCTGATCGAAGAGAAAGAGAAATAGATAGATAGATAGAGAGAGAGAGAGAGAGAGAGAGAGAGAGAGAGAGAGAGAGAGAGAGAGAGAGAGAGAGAAATAGAAATAGAAATAGAAATAGATAGATAGATAGATAGAGAGAGAAGGAGAGAAGGAGTAATTCGATTTCCGCGTGTCCTTGAGATTCTTCCGTTCTAAATGCGCGCTATAACAGATTTTCGTTTTAGTTAACGAGAATTTACAAAATGGCGTACTAAGGACGGACTCGTGTTGCCAGTTAGAAAACCACCAAGCACTGATACATATATATACATATATACATATATACATATATATATATATATCATGTGTATATATTCTATTTAGCTTAGATTCGTGCGATTAAAGTGTGTGGTGGCTGGTAGAAGATACAATGTGGGTTAGTAGGCGTCGAACTTCTCCGTCGTATCGACGAAACTCGACCCTGTCTCGTCTCTTCTTCTTCTCATTTTCTTCTTCTTTTTTTTCTTCTCCTTCTTCTCATTTTCTTCTTCTTTTCTCTCTCTCTCTCTCTCTCTCTCTCTCTCTATCTGTCTGTCTCTCTCTTGCTCGCAGTATTCCTCACTTATACTCTCCTCGTCGAATGTAAAATCGTGCCACGTGAAATAAAATCGATGCCTCGGTGAACGAGTTTAATCGGAAGGGGAGAAAGAGAGAGGAAAGAGGAGTGGAGCAACGAAGAGGATGAGGAGGGAGGATGAAGGAGGAGGAGGAGGAGGAGGAGGGGGTGGCTGTGTCGTTCGACGATGCAGTTCCGAAAGCGGAAGCTTCTTCCTCTCTTTTTCTTCTTCTTCTTCTTCTTCTTCGTTGCTCGATTACTCCCACGCGACTCAACAGGTTTTTTCTCTCCCACTTTTATTTTCTCTCTCTCTCTCTCTCTCTCTCTCTCTCTCTGTCTCTCTCTGTCTCTCTCTTTGTCTTTTTATTTTCTTTTTCATCTTCCTTGGAGGAGGAGAATCACTTAACGATAGAAGAATACGACGATGTTGATTGCATAAAAAGAAAGAGAGAGAGAGAGAGAGAGATAGATAGATAGATAGAGAGAGAGAGAGAGAGAGAGAGAGAGAGAGAGGAGTCAACAAACGAGAGTTTAATTTCAACGATGTCTCTTAATTCGCACGCTTGTTTTCTAAATTTGACGCGTCATTTTGTAAGAAAAGAAAAAAAGAAAAGAGAAACGAAAAAGAAGGAATAAAAAGGAGAAGAAAAAAAATAACAGTTTTGTCTTCTATATTTGACCAAATGGCCGTTAGCCGAGTGTGTGTGTTTTTTATTGATCGAACGATTAAAATACGTCTTTACTTATTTAATTATTTAACGAATTTTTCTTGGAATCCCTCAAACATACGTGTGTGTGTGTGTGTGTGTATATATATGTAATATACCTGGATTTTGCTTTGGTAAAAAAAGAAAGAATATTATAATTCAGTTTGTAATGGTCTCTTAATGTCACGTCTTCTTCTTTTATACAACGTGGATTCCATTATTGTCAAGATACCGTCTATATTTGACCGTAGAAGCCATTAATCATTGCATTATCTCATTGAACGGATTCAATTATATACATACGTTCTCTTATTAATCGTTTCAACGAATTGTTTTTAGTAGACATTTTTATTAAGAAAAGTAAGGAAAAATTAATAAATAATTTTCTCGTCTCCTTTCGTTTTATATATTTATATATATATATATATATATATATATATAAATATATATATAGTTCATATATTAGGTCAATGCCGATGATAATAAATCTTTCTAGTTTCTAAAGGGTTTAACTTCTTAGAAGCAGTACTACGTGCGCGCTTCCTGTGTTAAGAGTTGGTCTTCCGACTTACAAAAATTCAAATAGCTTTTTCGAGACGTGTTCAAGGAGTATTTCGATTACCACGTAAATTAATATCCCCTATTGTATTTACCGATCGTTAATACGTTTCAACCACGTTTCTATATATTTTATCCGTGCAAAACGCAACGTTAACTTATCCACCATAACGTTGGGTTATTCGTAATAGATCGTGTCCATTTGTTTTATAAAATAAATGATCACTACTCGACGGCGTTGAAATATTCAGCCGTTTTATTATTTTCTATGCGCGCGCGCGCGTGTGTGTGTGTGTCGATAAACTTATTGAACAAAACAAAAGAAAAAGAACGAAAGAAAGAAAGGAAAATAGGAAATGAACATCAAAATGGTGGAACTATTTAGAACATATTTTGGCAGGCATTAAGCGTTAAATTTTCATCTCGTTAAATTTATATTTTATTCTTTGAAAATGTTCATTCCTTTTCTTTAATATATATATATATATATATATATATATATACAAGTGTGTGTGTGTGCGGGGGTGGGTGTATATAGGTCAATAAGCTTAAAGAAAAAAGAAATGGAGCAACAAAATGGCGGAGCTTCTCAGGACAGACGGTCGTGTCGTGTAGTGATAAATAATATAAACAAACAAAAATATATATATATATATAATATGTATATTTTGAACATAAACGTGTCATTCATTTCAATATAATGTTCGTTGTTCCTCTCTTGTCTGTTGCATCTTTGACTTCTTTTTCTCACCTTCTCTATCCGGTACACTTTACCACTGTGGTCGAGTCTCTCTCTCTCTTTCTCTCTCTCTCTCTCTCTCTTTCTCTCTTTCTCTCTCTCTTTCTCTCTCTATGGTTCGTAGCTCGAGCGAAGGAAGAAGCAGAGCCAGCGGACGAGTGCGAGCACGCGCTCGCGCATACACACACACACATACAACGCACAACACACCATATACGTGCGAACACACACACACACACACACGCATTTATATATATATATATATATATATATATATATGTAAGCGTAGAACGAGTCGCAACGGCAAGGCCAGGGCCGAGAGCGGTGTTGCTCGTTTTCTTGCGCAACCAGATTTCTTCTCGGATTCCACGCTCGCTCTAACAATCGCCGGACGACTCTCTTCTCGGGCACACACATACACACACACACACACACATTCACGACGGGCATGGCCGTTCTTCTCTTATATGGCGTTTATATCCGATGAGACGGAGATATCTCTCTCTCTCTCTCTCTCTCTCTCTTTCTACCTACCTACCTACCTACCTACCTACCTACCTACCTACATATATATGTGTACGTACGTACGTACGTACTTATTATTATATGTGTGTGTGTGTGTATGCGTACATACATGTGATACAATATACATGGAACTGAGAAAAAGATCTCTCGTAGAATTCCGCCATTTTGTTGATGAAAGTGTATCTGGTAGAAAGAAAAAAAGAAAAAAGAAAGAGAGAGAAAAGATGAAATAAAGAAAGTAATGTAGATGATGTGTATATATATATATATATATATGTATGTATGTATGTATGTATGTATAAATATTTACTTGGTGGTTTGAAAATTGTTTTCATTGGATATTTCAACGATCGTAACGATGATCTTATTAGATCTTTATGGGATACTTTTTCTGATCTAAAAATTTATCATGGTAATAGTGTCCAAACTCTCTATCTTGAAGTTTCTGTCGCTTTTATCGTTTCTAGAGCTCAAGGATAGCGCGTCGTAAAACGTTACGGTATTCGCCCGAATAGAAGAGAGAGAGAGAGAGAGAGAGAGAGAGAGACTAACTGACTCGTTTAAAAGCACCTTCACACACACACACACACACACACATTACAAACGAACACATTTCTCGCACGAACACATTCGCATTATAAACTTATTTTACGAGGGACTTAGAAACCTTCCTACGGTTGCACAATTCGTGTGGCAAATCGCATCGATAAAATCGTTTTTAAAGCTACCGACTAAAAACCGTGTAAAAATGCGCGGTTGATACACACGTAGAAACTATCCGAGTACGGATCCGTGTCCGAGTCCGATCCGATCCGATCCGATCCGATCCGATCGTTGGACTTATTTGGAGAGGAGATTTATTACAATGTCTCGCACCTCGTCACGTCGCTGTAGTCACATTGTCGTGTTATTTCTTCCTTCCTTTCTTTCTTTTTCTTTTCTATATTTGTTTCCCTCTTTTTTTTCATTCTTTATTTTCTTTTTTTTTTTTCTTTCGAAAAGAACGCGCGGAATTTAGGAAAAAAGAATAGTGAAGAAGGAAAGGATGGAAGAAGTAGAAATTTGTGACGATGTGTTAAACGAGTTGTAGTGTCTATTCGATGTCCTGACCTTACGTAACAAAACGCTCGACAGTGATTTCATTTTGGACTGGATTGCGAACGATGGAGAGAAGAGGGCGGCCGGAGGGTGAGAAGGAGGGAGGGAGAGGGTGATAGTGGTGGCGGAGGGGCGGTAGCAACGGCGTGAAAATCAAGAACACTCTAGAACTTCGATCACGAACCACGGAATCGATTGTTCTTATTAATTATTAATTGAAACGCTTGTTAAGTGTAAAGTTACAATATATATATATATATATATATATATATATATATATATATATGTGTATGTACACATATACATATGAATACGACGTACGTACATAACGTGTATATTTTCAATTAAGTGCACGTACGTGCCCGGCATGTTTATTCATTTAAACGTCTGTCACGTTTATATTAATTGTTCGAAATATGTGAAAGGGGATATATAAAATAAGGATAAAAAAGAATGAAATTATGCGGTACGAATTTAAAGTCTAAATAATTATTTATTTATTTTTGTTTGTTCGTTCGTTCGTTCATTCTTTCGTTCGTTTATTTGTTTGCTTGTTTACGTTAACTCCTTCGATTTACGATCGGGTTATTTATGTTTAAATATGTAAATACGTAATAGATAGACACTTACATGTACGTGTACGTACGTACGTACGTACACGATTGGTAGTACGTTACATTTTTGTTCCAAAGTTCTCTTGGCATAATATAATATTTCTCCGGTGGCAAAAGTCAGGTTATAAAACGACGACACGTGATAACACATAAAATTCTAACCGCGTTACTAATAAATAAACTTACAGGGTCAAACCTTTTTTTTTCTTCTCTTTTTTTTTTTTTTTTTTTTTTTTTATAACACACGAAACGAGAGTACTTAGTTACTTATTTACTTACTTTAACTTTGGGCTAAGAGAGTGGACATACATATATATATATATATATATATATATAAAAACGTCCCGGGACCGGTAACGCGCGCGTTTCCGCGTACGGTTCGTTCGATGACAATAAAGTTGAATGGGTATTTGAGAATTCGAAAGGGACACCGACATCGGTCACGCTGTGCGTTCTCTTTCTCTCTCTCTTTTTCTTTCTCTTTCTGTATGTGTGTGTGTGTGTGTACCTATGTTCGAACACGTAGTGATACTTAAATGGAACGGGTAAAAAGAAGAAGATTCTTAACCTCACAATTATTTCCTTGGGAATATTTCTTCTTTCTTTCTTTTTTTTTTTTTTCTTCTTCCTCGTGATTCATCGTCGTCCAGTGACAATGATTCATCGTTTAAAAAAAAAAAAAAAATAGTGTCTTGGTATCGGATGGAACCTAGGAGGAAAAGAAAATTGATCTCCCGAGCGATTATTTCGTATCTTTTCAATATGGCGTCTCTCCATCGTTCATAGGCTTACAATACAAGATGGCGTATATAGGTTGGAATGAGAGAGAACTCTATGGATCGAAAGGGAAATGGGGATCGTGTAAAAAATGAATAAATCAAAAGAATAAAATAAGAAAATTTGAGAAACTACTGATGTTACCTATGTAACATCGTTACAAATATATATATATATATATATATATATATATATATATATATATATATATACTTAAAGTTTCTCGGGTTCAACCACGAGAATAAAAGTACATATATACGTCTACGTAATACGACCGATTTCTCAACTACTTTCTTATACGATCGTGTCAACATTTGTCGAAGCACCTCGAGAAGTCGTCATCCTCCTTAAGTCCTCCTCCTCATCCTCCTCCGCCATTTTTCTTCTGTCTCTTTCTTTCGAATACATGAAAAATTTCGAAACTTGAGATTTTCTTGTGGTGCTTTTAAAATGCAGAACAAGAATACGAACAAGAAGAAGATGATGGTTACAATTTTAGCGATTGTTCTTTTGTTCGAAGAATAACAATCGAGAAAGGAGAAGAAGAAAAAAGGAAAAAGAAGAACGAGAACGAGAAAAGGAAAAAGAAGGTTTACCAAAATTAGCAAAAAGGACGAAGAAGGAAAAAAAAATATATATATATATATATATAATAATAATAAAAAAAAAGAAGAAGGAAAATCGAAAGAAGAGGAAATAGAGTAGAAAAGAGAGAGACGGAGAATGTAAGAAGAATTCTTCGTCTGTGCGTTCCTATGTGTGTGTATGTGTGTGTGTATGCATGTTTGTGTAGGTAAAGCGAAAGAGAAGGCCGCTTGCAGCAGACACGTACACATTTATGGTAGTGTGCTACATGGGCCGGTAAACACACACACATACACATAAAGTAGAGAGAGAGAGAGAGAGAACGGCCCCGCGAGAGAGCCGAGCTCAGAGTCAAGGCCGCTCAGTGCTCCGCCGTGAGAGAGCTACTAACCAGCACGGAAACCTTGCTGAGAGAGAAGAGAGCAACGAGAGAGAGAGAGAGAGAGAGAGAGAGAGAGAGAGTCTCTTTAGTGGGAACTGGGAACTGGGAACTGGGAATGACGACAACGACGACGACGACGACTACGACGACGATGACGACGAGGACGACGACGAGGACGAAAACGACGACGACGAGGACGCCGACGAGGATGGAGAAAAAAATTTCGACCTCCTACATAAGCACGTTCATACATACACACGTATATATATATATATATATATATGAACACATGTATGTGTATTTATGCACGTACGTCGGTATAAGCTAATAATAATGAACACTTCGAACGAGATATTTCAATCGAAATGATCTCTTCGTCGGTCGAAAGTGTTTTTTTTTCTTTCTTCTTCTTCTTCTTCTTCTTTTTTGTTCTCGTTTTTTTTTTCTTTTTTTTTTTTTAAAGGCTCCCGCCCCTTTCTCTCTCTCTCTTTTTTCTCTTTCTTCTTTTCTTCCTTTCCTTCTTTCTTCTTTTTTTTTTACGTAAATTCATCACGCAAGACCTGCTTCCGTCAACAACAACAACAACAACAACAATTTGTGGAATGGGGTTGTCGAGGAGGGGCTCAGATTTATGGTAAAGGCAGGGAGGGAGGGAGGGAGGGGGGACTCGTGGAAGGAGCAGCGAACGAACGTTTCACTTAGGAATTTTTGCGTATGTTCTAAATTATCGTCTGTTCTCAAATTTTGTTGCGTTTATTTGATTAACTTTTTTTTTTTTTTTTTTTTTTTAATGGTCATCAGAAATTTATCGATGATAAGAGTTAAACGCTGATTTATATATATACATATACATACATATATATATATATATATATATATATATATATATATATATATATTTATATATAAATATGGCGTCGTTGAAGCTTCTCTTCTCAGATCACGTGACGTTATTCGTACGAGTTCTCTAATTCCCTTTTTCTATTCTTTTTGTCTATTTTCTTTTTTTTTTCTTCTTCCTACAAATCCCACCCTCTCGACTATGAGCGACTATGATGAGCTCTACTTATTTCTTCTCAAAGATGAGATGAGCTCGAAAAAGACGCGCGGGTGGGCGGTGTAAGGACAAGAAAACGAGATCGTGTAATCCATGTAAGTCTCTCTCTCTATGTCGGTAGGTAAAGTGTTCTCTAGCGTTCTCCCTTCGTCAAAAAAAAAAAATAAAGAAAGAAAAAGAAAAAGAAATCTCTTCCAAAGTCATTATAGAAAAGTTCTCGATCCTAGTTCATGGTGGTTCCCTCTTCTATGGATCATTCATAGACAATATCGAACGACGAAAATTAATTTCGCGCGAATTTAATTTGTTCGTTGGAATGAAAATTTTCATCGAAACGAGAAGTAGTCGATTATCGATAAACAATGACACACACACACACACATTATATATAAATTAATTAACGATAAAAATTATCTTTCGAGATATTTATTGTTGTTTTGTATGGAATATTGTAAAGGGGTGGAAGGAGGGATTTAAAGTGGTTGAGAACCTCTGCCACGCTCCGTTCTCTCTCTCTCTCTCTCTCTCTCTCTCTCCTCTCCTCTCCTTCTCTCTCTTTCTCATCTTCGGTGTTCCGCATCAGCAAAAGAGAGAGAAAGATGGATACAACACCACCGCGTGCGCTGTGTTGCGGCCTCTCTAGAAGCCTAAGGAAAGTTACTGACCGCTTTGAAAACATTGACTTGGAACACTGAGACACTGACCGGGCCAAGTGGTCACTCGGTTATCATCATACTTCTTCTTCTTCTTCTTCTTCCATGTTTCTTTGAGACGCCTTCTTACGCGAACGTGTTTTCCTTCGTTTATCAACAACGATCGTGCGTTAATAATTCGAATCAATTTTTCTAATTTGTCAACGCTCACATCCTTACCCTCCCTCCCCCACCTCATCACCACCCACCCCATTTCTTTTTCTCGTTACATTAAAAAAAAAAATCCCTATCACCGAGAAACCCACCCTTACCTCCCTGTAGTATTTCGAACAGTTTTCTTCATCTTGGTTACAAACGAACGAGTAATGACAATGAAATAAAACGGTAATTGTAGGACGAACGTTTGGACGAGATAAAACTGTCGAAAGATTGAAAAAATATATATATATATAAAGAAATAAGTATAACCCCCTCAAAAAGAAATGAAAAAGAAAAGAAATGTAAGGGGGTCTCTCGTTAGGTGTAATTACAACGACACGACGACACTGCACCCGCTATAGGGACAAAAGGGTTAAGTTGAGAATGACTGGGTTTATCCTATTCCATTCATCCATCCATCCATCCATACATCCATCCATCCATCTATCCATACATACATTCATCTATACATCCATCCATACATACATACATTCATCCATACATCCATACATACACACATTCATCTATACATCCATCCATCCATACATTCATCCATATATACATCATACATTCATCCATACATCCATCCATACATCCATCCATCCATACATGCATACATTCATCCATACATCCATCCATCCATTTATCCATCGAGCACGATAAAACGGAGCGAGGTATGCGATTCGCTCTGAGCTACAAGGACGCGCGTTCCTTCTTGAATTGCTTCAAGAGGTAGTGGAGAGGAGAGAGGGAGGAGAAAAGAGTAGAAGAAGAAGAAGAAGAGGAGGAAGAAGTGAAGAAGAGGAAGAGATAGCGTATCGGAGGAAGGAGATACTATATGACAGAAAAAGACATATATATATATATATATATATATATATATATATATATATATATATATATAAAGAGCAAACAGGCAAATGGGGAACGGGGCTCCGTCTTGTCCTCGATCCGTACCTGGCTATCATCCTGATGTGTTTAACACACATATACATGGATGGATAGATAGAGGTTTCTCAGTCAGTCCTCTTTTATCTACTACTACTACTACTACTACTACTACTACCACCACCACTATACTACCACTATACTGCTACCACTACCACTACCACTACTACTTCTACCTGTTGCTATGTATCTCTCTCTCTCTCTCTTTCTCTCTTTCCCTCTCTCTATTCCTTGGTATATATGTATATATATCTACCTGACAGATAGAGTTGTGCGAGAGAAAGAAGGAAACAACAAACGCTTGCATACACGTATATACTATACATACGCACGTACATATGTATGTATGTATATATATATATATATACATACGCATACGGATAAACAGATCGGGCCCCGTACTTTCACCGACCGTGACTTCTCTATCGCTTTGCGCGTTCCACTCGGCGAGTTTCACAGATAAAAGGGGGTAATAGAGACGCGTGACGACTATGTGTCGCCACGTAGGTTACTGGAACCAACTCGCCACCACGATCATCCAACCCAACCAAACCCAATACGAACCCAACCGAGATGGAGATGAGGACGAAGGTGAAATAGAGGAGGAAATGGAGAAGAAAGAGAAAGAAAAAGCGAAGGAGAAGAGAAGGAATAGTTTCCTTTACGAACCTGTACGCGAAATCCGCGAGTTACGACTTAAGACTCTCGACCATAATTCTTCGACAACCTTCGTATGCGCGCGCGAGCGAGCACAAACGCGCAGAACGTGCGAACGAGCAAGCAAAAGCTCTCTAGCCTGTTTCTATACCAATATATATATATATATATATACGTGTCCTTTGTGCGTTGGACACGTAATGTAACGTAACGTAACGTAACGTAACGTAACTTAACGTAATGTAATATAATGTAACGCAATGTAATGTATCGTAATAACCGGAAATTTCTCACGTAGCCGAGTTAGAGATGAGGATTGCAAAAGAATATTTTATTCCGCGTTGTATACACTTGCCTATTCAAAGTTTGTACTCTCTGATATATGTTACTCTCCCATCTCCACATCACTTCACCCTATCCCATCTCTCTATCTCAATCTCTATCTCTGTCTCTGTCTCTGTCTCTGTCTCTATCTCTATCTCTTTTTCTCTCAATACGCTTAAACTTTCGATTCGTCATGATCCGTGATCTTTGATCCTCCCTACCAACCTTCCCACCTTTCATTCATTCATTCGTTCGTTCGTGTCGTTCGTGTCGTTCGTTCATTCATTAATTAATTCCCACATTAGTTTCTTACCTTCAAAACTTGTACAATTTACAGGGAGACTCGTGACTAACTTGTATCTATCGCAGAATCTATCTGATACATAATTACGAGAGATTGAAATAACTCGGAATGTGATTTCATCGGATGAAGGAGGGATTGATGGTTGGGTCGGGTCGGAGTGAATGAAATTGTGCGAGTGTGTCAAGGGTGTCGTACGGAGTATAACGAGAGTGCGGTGGACAATTAGGGATTAGGGTTGGGATAATAAGAACGATAATAAAGATACGATCGTATCCACACGCTTCTTATGGGATCTTGATGATAATAATATATCGGGTTGAATGAGGAAAGATAAGGAAAGGCCATCCCCATTTTTGTGTACGTTAAATAAAGATTTTAATGAAAAACGTGGGAATAGAAAAAAAAAAAATAAGAACGATGACATTTTGTGTTCTGATTACAGGCAGGGATGAGCTCTCGCAGCCGGGTTCGCTTAACGGTTACGGAAGTGGCGGCGGCGGCGGCGGAGGAGGAGGAGGAGGAGGAGGAGGAGGCGGCGGCGGCGGCGGCGGTGGTGGCGGAGGAGGAGGCGGTGGCGGCGGAGGTGGCGGAGGCGGTGGAGGCGGAGGTGGAGGAGGACCCGGCGGTGGAGGTGGTGGTAACGACGGTTGCGACGCAAGGAAGAAGAAAGGTCCAACGCCGAGACAACAGGAGGAACTTTGTTTGGTCTGTGGCGATCGTGCCTCCGGTTATCATTACAATGCCCTAACCTGCGAAGGTTGTAAGGGTTTCTTTAGGCGCAGTATAACGAAAAATGCGGTATATCAGTGCAAATATGGGAACAATTGCGAGATTGACATGTATATGCGCCGTAAGTGTCAGGAGTGCAGGCTGAAGAAGTGTCTTACGGTTGGCATGAGGCCGGAATGCGTTGTACCGGAGTATCAGTGTGCGGTCAAGCGGAAGGAAAAGAAGGCCCAGAAGGTAGGGGTAAGATTTTTCGTCCTATTACGACATTATAAGATTTCGTCGGCCGAAGTTTTTGTCCTCTGTGTTTCATTGATGAAAGGGTAAGGGTGTGTGTTTGGTGAATGTCCGAATTTCGTATTACCCCGTATATATACGCGTGTCTATACACGCGTATGTACACTGACGCGCGTGTATCATTTATTTCGAATCTGTCACCTCCTCGACTGCTACTTTCATCATCCTTTACGGGATAACAACGAATTATTTTTGCCGTCGTTGTCGTTTTTATATTATTATTTTATCTCTTTTTTTCTTTCTTCTTTTCATTCGGACATTGCCAGCTCCCCAACTACCCGATCTTTGCGTTTTCCTCTTCGCAAATAGAGACACTAGATATTTTCCTATTTACGTGTTCTTTTTTATTCGTTCAGGAGAAGGACAAGCCGAACAGCACGACGATGAACGGCTCGCCAAGTAGCGTAGGTGGTATGGGGAGCGATCAAGTAGGCGTGAAGATCGAACCGGCGGAGGCGGAATCGTTGTCTATGTCCGGTAGTAGCGGTATCCTCACCCCGGTTAGCCCTTACGGCTGCGTTAAGCCTATCAGTCCCGAACAGGAGGAGCTGATACACAGGCTCGTTTATTTCCAAAACGAGTACGAGCAACCGAGCGAGGAAGATCTCAAAAGGATCACGGTATTTATTTGGAATTTGTCCTTTTTATCATCGTCCTGATTAATTAATTCAAAGAAAGATGCTCATTATTGTACGGTATTGGCATAAATTAATAACGATAACGATAACGATAACGATAACGATAATAATTTTTTTCTCATCCCCGTTTTTCTCTCTTCCCATCCCGTTTTCTCGTTCAGCATCAACCTACGGAAGGCGAGAACCCCAGTGATTATAGGTTCAGGCACATAACCGAGATAACGATATTGACGGTGCAACTGATCGTCGAGTTTTCGAAAAGGTTACCCGGTTTCGACAAGCTCATGCGCGAGGATCAGATAGCATTGTTGAAGGCGTGCTCGAGCGAGGTTATGATGTTGCGAATGGCAAGGAAGTACGATGTACAAACGGACAGCATAATATTCGCCAATAATCAACCATACACGCGCGACAGTTACAACGTTGCCGGCATGGGCGAGACCATTGAGGATCTATTACGTTTTTGCCGGCAAATGTACGCGATGAAGGTCAACAATGCCGAATACGCGCTACTTACGGCCATCGTAATATTTTCAGGTATGGTAGAATTGATAATACCAACAGTCCTCTCCTTCCTCCTCCTACCCCTCCTCCTACCCCTCCTCCTCCTCCTTCTTCTCTTCCTACTCCTCGATCTCTCTCTCTCTCTCTCTTTCTCTCTCTCTCTCTCTCTTTCTCTCTCTCTCTCTCTCTCTCTCCCCCCCTATTCGTGGTTGAATCTCAAGATAATCCCAGAGTGATAAAAGATCAAGATTTGAACCTAACACCTTCATATTATATTCTTTGTACGATTCCTCGCTTTGTTAGTCCTCGAGTGAGTTCTTTTCATTTATTTATTTTTTTATTTTTTTTTTATTACACCTAAACAACCAACCAACTACCTACCCACCCTACGTAACTATTATTAATACAATCTACGCGTTTGCACGGAGATACGGCGGAGTTTGTAAAAAAATTGTTGATCGATGGAATTTGGGATGGTTAGATTTAAACGAACAATATGCATATAATACGTCTCGTAGAGAGAGCGAGAGGGAGGGAGGGAGATAGAGGACTACTGTGTATAACGTATAAATGGCGAAGGAGGATACTAGTAAATCGATCGAAACTGATGGAAGCATTACCGGGGCCAATCCCATCCTTCACGTTGCTAGATAACGTATCGAACGTATACCTTCTACCCGTCTCGCCTTGATTTATCGATCGGCTTATATAAATACCTCTGGATTCTGTTGAACGTAGAGAAACAGAGAGAGAGAGAGAGAGAGAGAGAGAGAGAGAGAAAGAGGGTGGGTGGGTGGGTGGAAGAAGGAAGATCGGTCCATTTTGAATATGCTCTATCCTTTTTATTGTTGTTTTCCCTACCCTCCCCCTTCCTCCATTACACCCTCCATTTATCCTCCACTTTTCAGTAAGTGTTATACATAAATATACATATATACATAAGAAAAAAAAAAATATATATATATATATAGTAATAATATGTTCTCATTGAAAAACGTTTTCTATATTATCAATCTTTTTTTTGTTTTCTTTTCTTTTTTCTCTCTTCCTCTCCCCATTCTACATCCACCCGGAAAAAAACAAACGAAACGAAACGAAACGAAACGAAACGAAACGTAACGAAAAAATAAAAACCCTCCAACAAAACAGAGAGGCCGAACCTGATGGAGAGCCGGAAGGTCGAGAAGATTCAAGAGATATATTTGGAGGCCCTTAAGGCGTACGTCGACAATCGTCGTAGACCGAAGTCCGGTATAATATTCGCCAAGTTGTTGTCAGTATTGACGGAACTACGGACCCTCGGCAATCAGAACAACGAGATGTGCTACAGTCTTAAGTTCAAGAACAAAAAGCTGCCAGTTTTCCTCGCCGAGATCTGGGACGTGGGGACCTAGTTTCCTCCGAAACGCCGATCGCCACCGCCGGTTAGCTGCTGCCGTTGCTGCTGTTGCTGCGCGCCGCCGGTCGGCTGATTGTGTGTCTTGTGTTTTATTCGAGGAAAAAGAAGATGAAGATAAAGAAAATGAAGAGAAGAAGATGATGAAGAAGATGATGAAGAAGAAGAAGAAGAATAAAAAAGAAGTGAATAAATAATTGTGGCGAGCGCGAGCGCTAGCGCGCGCATGCGCGTGCGCATGCGACGACGCTGCGCGACGCTACGACGACGAGCAAGTGCAAGGAGCAAGTGCGAGAGCAAGTGCAAGTGCAAGAAGGACGTGCAAGAGGAGGAGGAGGAGGAGGAGGAGGAGGAGGAGGAGGAAGGTCAAGAACGCGAGAGAGTTGGATTAACGAAACGAACGATGCTACTCAGTTAGCGGAAGGAGTACAAGAAAATGAAGAAGAAGAAGAAGAAGAGATAGAAATAGAGAGAAAGTAAGAGAGAGAGAGAGAGAAAGAGAGAGAGGATATTGACAAATGCAAGAAGGACGATGAATACTATGCTCGACTCCTGTACTAGTGTGCACCACTATGCCACTGCCTCTCTCAGGCATTATGCGATTCGACCTCTTCGTGGGCTTCTTTTTTGCCTGTTGTTCATTCGTTGATATACAAAAAAAAAAATAAATAAATAAATAAAAAGTAAAAAATAAAAAATACCAGACGACAAGAAAAATAATAAATTTTGCTTTCTTCGTCGGCGATATAGAGAGAGAGAGAGAGAGAGAGGAGAGGGTGTGCGGGGGTGAATGGTCGAGAAGTTAAAAAGAAGAGGAGAGGAGAGGATCCGTTGTGTTGTGTTTGTCGATCGACGGTCGACGTAGCCTTCTTTGTATATTATGAATGATATGATTAGAAGAGGGTTGAAGAAGGAGGAGGAAGGAAGGGGGAGGGAAAAAGAGGAATCGTCGTCGAAAAGAAGATGAAAAAAGGAAGGGGAGAGAAAGCGTCGGGGACAAAAAAATTCAGTGACGTTGACGACGACGATGACGATGACGACGCGCTGTTGTTGATGATTATGATGATGATGATGATGATGATGATGATGCTGTTAATGCTGTTGATGATGACGTTGATGGTGATGGCGAAAACAAGACGAGGACAACGACGAGGACGACGACGAGGACGTCGACGAAGGGATGAAGAAGAAAATAAGGTAGATCAAGAGGATTAATATATCTACTTGTTGAAGGGAGAGGGGAAATAAATAGGGGATGAAAAAGAAGGTGAAGGGGTATAAAAATGAAGGAAGGAAGGAAGGAAAGAGTTATTAAAATCGAGGATTGAAACCACGAGGTGTCTTTGGTTTCGTAAATGATGAAGATGAAGATGAAGATGAAGGTGAAGGTGAAGATGAAGATGAAGATGAAGATGATGAAGAAGGAAGAAGGAAGAAGGCAGTGGCGAGGCACCCAGGCTGTGATACGTAGAGACAGTACAGAGACTATATAAGGATCTAACTACAGTTATATTATTATTACTATATCTCCTACCTGACTACACTACCCCCTTTGAAATCGATATGTAAATGTAAAACGTGTTATGTATAAGGGCATTGATGATGATGATGATGATGATGATCGATCCGTAGGGCGCGCGATGTGTATGTGTGTGCGTGTGTGGTTGTTCAAACCGAGAGCATATATATATATATATATATATATATATATATATATATAAGGGATGAATATAATATGGAGAGAGGTGTTAGATAATGATGGTAATGGTGATTATGATAATGATAATGATGATGATGACGATGATAATGATAATGATGATGAATTATAATCGTCTGTTGATCAGAGAGAGTGTGAGAGAGAGAGAGAGAGAGAGAGAGAGAGAGTGCGTGCCGTTTAAGAGAAAAACAAAACAAAACAAAATAAAACAAATATAATTAAGAAAAGAAAAAAAAGAAAAAAAGGACAAATAAATAAACAAGGTGTGTATTTTTTTTCACGCGTCTGTATTTCCGCGTGCGTGTTTGTTGTTCTCTACTATGCGCGTGTTTTTGCGTCTGCGTCTGCGTGTGCGTTCGCGTGAGCGTGTGTGAGTTGTGTGCGCATGTATGTATGCATGCATGCATGCACTATAGTGTGCGTCTGTCTTCTTCTTTTCGTGCTGGTTGCAACAAATGAGAGAGCGAGATTGAGATTGAGATTGAGATTGAGATTGAGATTGAGAGAGAAAGAGAGAGAGAGAGAGAGAGAGAGAGAGAGAGAGAAAGAATGAAGGAAAAAATAAGAAAATGGGAAAGACAAATTTTTGCCGTGCCGGAGACGAGTAAATAAAAAAAAAAGGAAAAAAAAGGAATTAAACGAAAAAAAAAAAGAATAAAACGGAAAACAAAAAAAAACCAAAAACCAAAATAAAAATTTGCGAAGAGAAAAAAGTAGGAAGGGGAAGGGTGGGAGGGAGGGTGTAACAAAAACTACTCACAGTGTTGTTGTTGTACGGCATTTTGGGTCGCTGTTGAGCAGCGCCTACCGTGTTGGTATTGAGAGAAAATGGGAATTGGGGGAGGTTGGTGATAAAGAAAATTGGAAGGGTGGAGGAGGAGGAGGAGGAGGAGGAGGAGGAGGAGGTAAGGAGGAAGGGAGGGAGGGAGGGTTGGTAAGAGAGACGAATATAATGTGTCCGTGCACGCGAATCCGAGGTCGAAATATAAAATGGAATTACGATAATATACATAATAAAATACCATAGAGTCTGTTATGTCGCAAAAGGAAAAGAAATATAGCATAATAATAATTATTGCGCTAGTAGCGTCTTATGATTGATTTGTACGAAGTGACGGCGGCGAGAGATGACGTGATGAATGGACGCTGATAATGTGATGTTGATACTGACGATGATGATGATGATGATGATGATGATGATGATGATGATGATGATGATGATGATGATGATGAGGATGATGATGATGACGACGATGATGATGATGAATAAGAAGAAGAAGAAGAATGACAACAACAACAACAACAAAGACAATAGATAAAAGTGAACAACACAAAGGTAGAAAGAATATCTTGAAAGATGGTGCGAAAGAGAAGGCCAGAGAGAGAGAGAGAGAGAGAGAGAGAGAGAGAGAGAGAGAGGGATGAATATTGAATGAAAGAGTGTGAGAGAGAGAGAGAGAGAAAAAGAGAAAGGGTAAGAATGAGAACGTTAGATGGGATTTGATCGAGAAGAATGTTTAGGCCATGGACGAAATAATAATACGTGAAAAGCGGCGGGGGGGGGTTGGAGTGGTTGAGATGTGGTTGAGATGTGAGATTGATATAGAGGGTAAAAGTCTGGTAGGACAGGAGGAGGAGGAGGAGGAGGGATGCAATAGAAGGAGAGATAGGGGAGGGAGAAAGGGAGAGGGAGAGTGAGGAAAAGGGAGGGAGAGAGAGGGAGAGTTATGATCGACGAAATAAATGTAGTAGACAATGTATAGGATGTTAAGTACGTAAGCGAGGCTAGTTGGTAGTAGGTTGTAGTAAATCAGAGTCAAGCTAGGATAGGTGACCGAGTCAAGTGCAAAGCCTTGTGCCTTCAGAAGCGCGGACATCGGTTCACCGACAAACGAGAACGTGAAATTCAACCGTCCGTTTTAATTTTTTAATAAAATCGACAAAAATAAAAAAGATCGTAAAATATTGTAAATCCCGTTTACGGAAAAAAGGGGAGGGGGAGGGAGTTCGTTAATGTAACGTTATTAACTAGGCGATGAGAGTGATAGAGAGAAAGAGAGAGAGAGAGAGAGAGAGAGAGAGAGAGAAAGTTTGAAAGGTGAGAGAGGAAGTGAAAAATTGCAAGAATGAAAGACAGAGAGAGAGAGAGAGAGAGAAAGAGTGTGTGTGTGTGTATGTGTATAAAAGGAAGGGGCATGTGAAAAAAAAATAATCGACGAGAGTTATTAAATTAGGAATGAAAGATTGCGTGCAGAGAGAGAGAGAGAGAGAGAGAGGGAGAGAGAGAGAGAGAGAGAGAGAGAGAGAGAGAGAGAGGGTTGAATCGGTGGGAGAACAAAAACAATACGAAAACAAAACAAAACGGAAGAAGAAAAAAAAAGCTATAATGGAATTACGATTATGTTTGTCCGAACGGATTGTTTTTCTTTTCTTTCTTTTCGTCTTTGTTGTTTTTTTTTTTTTTTGTTTTTTATCTCTCCCTCTCTTTTCTTTTCTCTTCTTTTTTTTTTTTTTTTTTTTTTTTTTTAATTATTTTAACTTGGTTCAATTCTCTTTCCACCACGACACTTTTTTCCCTCCCCTCTCTTTTCTATTTCCCCCTTCCCCCCTTTTCTTTTTCTTCGTTTTCTTTTCTTTCCTCGTTTTCTTCTTTTCCCTGTTCTTATCTTTTCTTTTTTTCCTCTCTCTCCTTCGAAGCTACATCAGCAAGCTTGTTGAATACGAAATAGATATAAAAACATAAAGGGAGAGGCTTAACGGTTATAAGGAAATTCGATGTCAGGCGCGCGCGCGCGCGCGCGCGGGTTCCTCCAGACGTTTCTTCAAAAGCTACGATATGCTACGGACAGAGAATTTGATCGAGAGAGAGAAAGAGAGAGAGAGAGAGAGAGAGGAAGAAAGGCGTCAGTATTATTATTACAAAATATGCTCGATCGCTGATATAAATGGAAGAATGAGAAAGTTAAAGATTGAAAGAGAGAGAGAGAGAGAGAGTGAGAGAGAGAGAGAAAGCTACAAGAAAATAAATTGCATATGTATAATGGATGACAGAAAAAGGATAAAGAAAGAGCGAAATTATAGAGAAAAAAAATATATATATATATATATATATATTTCAAAGTAATAATAATGTACGAAGTTTGACCTGATTTGGCCATTTTGTCGGTAGTAAAGGAGCCAGCCATTTTGTTTTAAAATCCACGCAAGCCGCGCGAAGGTGTCTCTCATTAATAAAATGGCGGCGTACGCGTTCTTCATTATATTCGCGATCGAAACCAAAATTATGAACGGAGAAAGAGGAAGAAGAGGAAGAAAAAATAAATAATAATAATGAATAAATAAATAAGTAAATGATTAAATGATTGAACAAATGAATATGGATAAATAAATGCGAAAAAGTGAAAAACAAAAGAAAGAAAGAAAACCAAACGAAACGAAACGAAAGAATAAAGGATAAAAGAAAAAAAATAGACAAAATATGAAGAACGGTTCTCTCGAGTCCACGCACAAGTTGAATTTGCCTCACGAAAGTCCGATTTTATGATATAAATGTAGTAGAGACACACGTAAATAAAAAAACGATAAAAAAAAAATATATATATACATATATACTTAAGAAAAAGAAGAACGAAGGGGGGGGTGAAAGAAGAAGGAAAGAAAGAACGTAGAAGTGAGATCCAAAAAATGAAGATGATAGTAAAGAAAGGATAGCGGCACACACAAACAAACAAACAAACAAACACACACACGCGACATAAACTAATAGACACACGTACACCCACTCGAGAGAGAGAGAGAGAGAGAGAGAGAGAGAGAGAGTGAGAGTGAGAGAGAAAGAGAAAGAGAGAGAGAGAGAGAGAGAGAGAGAGAGAGAGAGAAAGAGATTTACACACACGCGTTGTCATAAAGATACAAAGTACACTAAGAATTCTCGATGTTGTAACACTGTAATTCTATGCTATTATTAACTGATTGTACGCAGTTGTTATTCCGTAGTAAGTACCACGCAAAGTTTTAACGAAAAGATAAAAAAAAGAAAAAGCAAATAAAAAAAAAGAAATAATAATAATAATAATAATAATAATAATAATAATAATAATAATAATAATACTAATACGAAACAGTACGTTATAAATTCCTGTGACGTGTAATAACGAGCGAGAGAGAGAGAGAGAGAGAGAGAGAGAGGAGACAACACGCGCGCTTCTATGTGCGAAATTCATTTGAGAAATACAAAAAAAGAAAGAGAGGGAGAGAGAGAGAGAGAAGAAAAAATGGAAGAATGAAAGTGTGGCGTGAGTGAGAAAGTAATAAAATATGTGTGAGAGATGATGGAATATATATGTATAGTGACTGCCGCGTGTAAGTACTTTTGTCAAAATTTATTTTTTTCAAAGAGAACTAAAAAAGAAAAAGAAAGAAAGAAAGAAAAAAAAGGGAAAGAGGAAAGAAAGGAGAGACCGAGCAAAACACTAAGAGCATGCATAATAATAAATAAATAATAATAAATAATAAATAATAACGATAATGGTAATATTAATAATAATAATAATAATAATAATAATAATAATAATAATAATAATGATGATACATAATAATAAATAATAATGATGATGATACATAATAATAGTAATAATAATAATAATAATAATAATAATAATAATAATAATAATAATAATAATAATAATGACGATACATAATAATGATACATAATAAATAATAATAATAAATAATAAATAATAATAATAATAATAATATAACGCAATCGAACAGAAGATATTACAAGTCCAGGTTTCCATACATAGAACGGTGAAAGAAATACAAACGGAATCATTTTTCGACTAGGGCCAACCAATCAACAATCACGGTCCTCTGTATAAAACGGATTAAAAACCAAAAAGCGAAGGGAAGGAGAACGAAACAATGAAAAAAATAAAAATAAAAAAGGAATACGAAAAGAATATTTTGAAAAGAGAAAAACGTAATTTGTTGATGAGAGTGTCCAAGAAATATTTGAATTAATTGAGAACCGCTCTTCTCCTCGCATCGTCGTCTCTTACACAAGCATGCGTCTCTTATTCGTGTTTAACTCTATTATTCGAGATTAATTATTTACCTCTCGTCGAGGAAAATTAAAAAAGTAAAAAAGAAAAATGAAAAAACGAAAAAACATTGGAGGTTAGAAAAAAAGAAAAAGAGCGAAAGAGAGAGAGAGAGAGAGAGAGAGAGAGAGAGAAGGACGATAAGAAATATTTAAAAAGAACAAACAAAGCACATGAGTAAATAAATAAATGAATAAATGAATAAATGAATGATTGAATGAATAAATAATTAAATAAATAAATAAATTTAAAGAAAAACCGAGAAAATTATGATTGAAAAATAGACGCGATTAATCGCGATCGAGTGACAGACGTGTTACAACGCGGGCGGGGGAGGGGGAGGGGGAGGGGGAGATTGAAACGAATAAAAATAAAGTAAAATAAAATAAAGTGAAATAAAATGAAATGAAGT
>OU426858.1:7962207-7964707 GCA_911387685.1 Dolichovespula media
TAAGAGACTGAGAAGAAAAAAAAAAGTTGGAAAGACGAAAAGAGTTAGAAAAGACGAAGGCAAAAACGAAGGGGGGAAAACAAAACAAAGCAAAAAAAAAAAGAAGAAGAAGGAAAGGAAAGGAAACGAAGGAAGAAATGATATCTTCGAAGAAAAACACAAAAAAAAAAGAATAAAAGAAAAAAAAAGAAAGAAAAAACATTGAATAATAATTAATATGCGGAATTAATATGCGAAGCTCGTTCAAGTTCGAAAGCACCTTCTTTTTTAGCGGACGCGGGCCGATCGTTGTTCATAATACTGCCAAGCATGTTGTGTGTAGTAGGATTCTCTCTTTGTGTGTGTGTGTGTGTGTGTGTGTAATGTTTTTTTTTGTTAATAAATTAAATTAAACTAAAAAAAACACGAAAAAAAAGTTAATAATAATAATAATAATAATAATAATAATAATAATAATAATAATAATAATAATTCGGAATAATATAAGCGCGGAAATAATCGAAATGCTCGCGCGCGCAAGTGCAAGCCGTACGAGCGTGTGAACACGAGTATACAAAAAAAAAAAAGAAGAAAAGAAAGAATTAAAATAAAAATTAATTCAATAAATAAATAAATACATAAAAAAATAAATAATAATAATAATAATAATAATATTAATAATAACGAATAATCGAATAAATGAGTAAATGAAAACACGTTGGGGGAAAAAAAATGATAGGAACGCGAGCGTAATTTCGTTGATACGTACTCGCGCGCGCGCACGATCACACGTCAATACACACATACATTATATCGTAATTTTGGACACATACATGAGGGGTTGGAGGGGAAAAGTTCGTATTAAACGATCTCATAATTTCGCGCGCTTCGATGGAAAGGTATTTTTCAAAATGGCCCTTTCGATACTATATGTTATTATTTACGCTACACCCTTTCCCCTCCCTACCCCATTTATCGTGGTCCTTCATCGTTATTGGTTTTATCACGCTCGAGAGTTTTCCAATTCGTTCGTTCATTCTGGGTTAGATTTTTTTTTTCTTTTTATTTTCTCTCTCTTTTTTGTTTTGTTTTTTTTTCTCACTCGTATAAATTATATCGTCTTCAAAGAAAGAAAAAAAGAAAAGAAAATTGTATTTTTCCTTTAAATGAACGTTTCGTCGATCGACACGATAATAAATCAAATGTCCACGCAGTTGTAATCATCGAAATGGTCGGCCATCTTGTTTCCGAATTGAAACATCCATCTTGTCGGTTCTATCCGATCGCGAGTAAAAAATCGATATTCGATATCTGTAATATATTGCATCGATATAATACCACGTCGGAGGACGATTCAACGATATTTATTGTTGTTTAACGCTAAGCAAATGATCTACGTTTTTAAAAATCTATTTTACATTATTATTATTATTATTATTATTTATCCACACCCGATATAACCGCCATATTGATACGATACGATACGATACGGTAAAGAAACTTTCGATCGATCGATCCTACCTGACACTAACACGTCAGACATATTTTACGAAGTACGTGAATTTCCCATAGCGATTATATTCTTCGTTGGCATAACATATACATACGTACATACACACATACATACGTGTATACATGCATACGTATGTACTTAAGTACGTACATAAAGGTCGATTTAACCAAATGGAATTTTGATCGAATTCGTCGAGCAAAATTGAATTTTGAAATGAAAAATTTTTAATGGAACAAACAAGAATAAAAGAAAAAATATATGCAAACGCATATATAAATATATATATATATATATATATATATATATATATATATATGTATGTATGTATGTATGTATGTATGTATGTATGTATATGTGACGTGTAATATTAAATTATGATAAAAAATATGGGGATGTGGAAAAAGCCGAGATAAAGAATATTGAAAGAAAGACGAACGATCATTTATAATTCTATTGAATTTTAATTTTTTTCTTTTATTTTTTTTATTTTTTTTACAAATTTCAACGCGAGACCTGCCCTAGTCGGTTGTGTGCTCCTTATCGGTTTATTACACAACTCTACTATTACTACTATTATTACTATTACTACTCCTACTACTACTACTACCACTACTATTACTATTACTACTACTACTACAACAGCTATTACTCTATACTACTACTATTACTACTACTACTACAACAGCTATTACTCTATACTACTACTATTACTACTACTACTATTACTACTATTACTACTATTACTACTGTTACTTAACTATTCACGTTTATAATTACATTACACGGAGCGCACTCAGCACGCACGCAAACACACACACACACACACACACACACACACTCGTCTATGCAGCGATCTGCGAGTATTATTCCGCGAGTCTCTTGTATACAAATAAACGGACACGTATGGACACATGCGAACGTGTTGTACAATAATAATAATAATAATGATATTAACAAAAAAAAAGGAAGAAGAAACGAAGTAATAAAAAAAGAAAAAATAATACTAAT
>OU426858.1:7969707-7987207 GCA_911387685.1 Dolichovespula media
TCTCTTTTTATTTTTACGCTTTTTTTTTTTTTTTCTTTTTTTTTCCAAGGGTCCGAATAAAACAATTTGAATTTTATCCGAGTAAATCTCGTTAGGGGAGCGTGTTTTCAAAAGGGGTGATTTTGCAGAGGATTGAACGATATACTCTTTTATGGAATATCTATAGAGATAGAGAGAGATAGAGAGAGATACATAGAGAGATAGAAAGAGAGAGAGAGAGAGAGAGAAATCACAAACATTACCGGCAAAATTGCACGAATATAAAACGTGAAGAAAATACTTGAGCTGTCGTTTGAAAGAGAACGAGACGAAAGTTGTGATTCGCGAGTTTAAAAAAAAACAAAAATAAATGAATAAATAAATAAATAAATAAAAAAAAAAGTGGGCCGAGGAATAGTTAAAAAAAAAAAAAACGGCGACTCAAGTTCTTCGAAATTTTCGTCGAGATCCGTCGATGTATAAATTTAAAATAGTATATATATATATATGATATATGATATACGATATATATATAATTATATATATACGTGCAAACATACGTACGTGCGTGCATACATACGTTAAAAAGAATAAATAAATAAATAAATAAATAAATAAATAAATAAAGTAACAAACAAACAAACAAACAAACAAATAAAGAGAATAAATAAAGGAACACATAAATATATATTTTTCTGAAAAGAATAATATATGGAGACGACGAATTGAGGTGGTCGGTCTGCATTGCGAGGAAACAGTTATGAATATTCTCGCGCGATAGTTCGCGCGGGACGGATATAATATAAAGTATAAAAATATTACAAATATAAAAATAGCTTTTAACCGTGACTTTAACGCGTACGGGATTATCAGGGTGTAGATTAGAACAGCGTACACGTTACGCGCGTACGTTAGGTGTAACAATGACAACAAACAAACAAACAAACAAACAAACAAACAAACAAACAAATAAACGAACGAACGAACGAACGAACAATTAAACAAAAGTACACACAAACTAATTAATTAACTAACTAACCGACGAACGAACGAACGAACGAACGAACGAACGAACGAACGAAAGAACGAACGAACGAAAGAACGAACGTACGAACGAACAAGGCAGGGAGAAGAAGTAAAAGAAAAAGGAAGAAAAAGACAAAAAAAAAAAAAGAAACAAAGAGAGAAGAAAGAGCCGCATTATTTTTTTGGAAAATCCCCTCGCGACGAAATAATAAACCGGGATAAGAATGAATGGGCGTGGAGAATTTTTTCGCGTGAATCGGAGAATCGACGAAATTTCGAAGAAACGTGCTCGACAATTTTGTAGCTTCCCTCAACCCCTCATTTTTCTTGACTCTCACTCTCTCTCTCTCTCTCTCTCTCTTTATCTATCTATCTCTCTAGCTCTTTCTCTCTCTCTCTCTCTCTCTTTCTCTCTCTTTTACTCGTTCTCGCTCTATTTCATTATATAAGTAACTCGTATGTGCTCTACTTTGAAAACACAGAAAAACTAACGAGAGGAAAAGAGAGAGAGAGAGAGAGAGAGAGAGAGAGAAAGAGAACGACGAATGTATTTCGACGTTCATTTGAATTTTCCAAAATTTTCTTCGAATGCGACGAATGACGTTAATTCGACATTGTTATACCTCCTATCAACGTGACTATTAGAAACGATGAGTATAATCGTGATAGGAGAGTACAAGAACGTCGTCATATATATATATATATATATATATATATATATAGCATACACACACGCATATATATGTATATGTATATGTATATATATAAATGCATCGAAAGAAAAATTCGTGCGTTCATACGTCCAACGACGTGTAAGAATAAAAATAAATGTCATCGGACAATTAATGATACTAGTGCTCGAATAAAATTTTCAAAATGACCTCTTGAACCTTTCTCCGTCCTCGACATAATAATGATACGAGACACACGAAATTACGTTTGTTGTACATAAGATGAGAAGTGACTCGCGTTAAGTTAGCAGTAGTGTATATATATAGTGTATATATATATACACACTATTATATATGTATATATATATATATATATATATATATATATATATATAATCAGGATTATTATTATCATTATTATTATTATTATTTTTATTTTTATTATTATTATTATTATTATTATTATTATTATTATTATTATTATTAATGTTAAATATCGTAATGATTATTAGTTGACGTCTCGACAGGGCGCCATAACGTTGTCCTTTTCCTCTCTTTTTATTTTAAACACACATATTCTCTCTCTCTCTCTCTCTCTCTCTCTCTCTCTCTCTCTCTCTCACACACACACACACAAAATACATACACAAGTATAGGTTTCTCTCTCTGCTGTCTCTCTCTCTCTCTCTCTCTCTCTCTCTCGCTATCTCGCTCTATCTCTCTTTCTCTCCATCTATCTCTCATCTATCTATCTATCTATCTCTCTCTGGTATGTACAGGCATGAAAGAAACAAAAAAAAAGAAAAAACATATGCTTCTAAAACGATCAAGAGTGCAAATGAGAAATTTGTTTATATTAATGATCTACACCGCCTCCCCGCCCGCCCACTCGCCCACCAAAACCACCCAACCAACCTTTTTTTTTCTCACAGCTATTGTAAAATAATAATTCATTCGATTTTTTTCGATTAGGACGTATGACATCCTTTCTTCTTTTTCTTCTTTTTCTTCTTCCTCTTCTTCTTCTGCTTCTTCTTTGTAACATTTTTTTATTATTTTTTGTTAGTCTCATTTTTTTCTTCTTCCCTTTTACCTTTCTCTTTTTCTTTTCTTTTTTTTCCTTTTTCTTTTTGATGGTAAAAGTAAGACTAGTTGTTATTAATTATTATTACTATTACTATTATTATTATTATTATTATTATTATTATTATTATTATTATTATTATTATTATTATTATTAACGATTGTTAATAGGACAATTGTCATTATTATTTTCCTTATAATTATTATTATTTTATATTGTATTATGATATTATATTATATTAATTTTATATATATATATATATATATATATATATATATATATTATGTTACACTATTATTAATTATTATTAATTATTATTATTATTATTATTATTATTATTATTATTATTATTATTATTATTATTATTACTATTATCATAAAGATCGATAAAATCCTTATTGGACCGTGCAATATGTACAAATTTTGTCTAAATTACATTTTTATATGAATATACGAGATAAGTAAGAGCATATGAAAAAAAAAAGAGAGAGAAAAAAAACGAAAAACAAAATTGAAAAAAAAAAGAAAAGGAACAAAAAAATTAGTGCGCGGCACCGGGGAAAAAAAATATTAAGCATGCACCGCGTTTGAGACGCATATGTTGTATTTAGAGAGAGTGAGAGAGAGATAGAAAAGAGAGAGAGAGAGAGAGAGAGAGAAGAGATAGAGAGAGATAGAGATAGAGAGAGAGAGAGAAATAAAAGAGAGAGAGAGAGAACACGTCGTTGTAAGAAAGTATAGAGAGAGAGAGAGAGAGAGAGAGAGAGAGAGAGAGATAAACGGAGATAGATTGAGAGTGAGAGATAGAGTGTGTGTGAGAGAGAGAGAAAGAGAGCCCTCTGTCTGTTGTATATTATTTTTATTTCCACCTTTTTTACATAAAAGCAAGATCGGCATTGACCGTGCTATGTATGGATGATATGTTCCGATACTAGAGTAAATCTTTCAACAAATACACAACTCTGTCTGTTATTTTCTTTCCCCTAAATATATCGATATATTATAAATATATATTTATATATATATTTATAATATATTTATATATATATATATATATATATATATATATATATATCGAGGGTATCCCATGAAACAACTTTCCAATTAATTAATTAATTAATTAATTCTTTAATCAAATAAATAAATAAAATCAATAACAACGACCCAAACACCCTTCTTTGTTTTGTCAAAACGATTAAATCGATATTGTGAAGGTTCTTTTATGGGAAACACGACGTTACGCTCCTGAAGTATAGGTCAAAGTCCTGTAACATAGGTCAAATCTTATGGGGGACCTTGAGTATATATATATATATATATATATATATATATATATATATATATATATTCTTTTCCCTTTTGAAATAGACAAAAAAAAGGGAGAGACCATCTCGTAAACCATAGAAAAGATTTTTCACGACTGCATTATGGGGTCCGTTACGGTCTCTCTCCATCTTGTGAGTCTCCTCATTGAATTTGAGATGGCGAAGAAGGAAAAAAAAATATAAAAAGAAATAAAATAAAATGAAAAAATAAGAGAGAGAGAGAGAAAAAAAAGTACTTTTTAGGCATCCGCTTCAGCAACAACGTTGTACTGTTGCTGCTACTGCTGCTGCTGCTGCTGCATTTGTTGTTGTTGTTGTTGTTATTGTTGCTGTACCGTTAATGGTATTACGATTGTTGAAATAAGTATGTATACGTGTCTCTTTATATATTTTATTTGTAGGACATACGTACATACATACATACATACATACATACAATACATACAAACATACAATACATACAATACATACAAACATACATTCATACATACGCTGCACTTTTTCTCCCCCTATGGCGGAGCTGTCCAAATAACTGTGGCCGTTCGATATTTTGTGATAATTATTAAAGCTTATTTAATTACGTTTCTGAATTACTATATCGTTGATATGATGATACCACTTGAACGAGATACTTGTAAACAACTCCGTTAGGTCTTACATTAGAGTCATATAGGTATATGTGTGTGTGTTATATACATATATAATATATATATATATATACATACACACCATTCACATGATATATCGCAGTATATCCAGTACGATCATGAGTTTTAATAATTTCTGTATCATTATTATTATTATTATTATTATTAATATTATTATTATTATCATAATTATTATTATTATTATTATTATTATTAATTAAATATTTTCTTTTACTTTTACGACTAAACTTTGCTCATATTATTGCATTATTTTCTCGGATAAAAGTGTAAATTTCGATATATGCTTGTCCTAATGGCGGCCGACAAAATGGCCACCACAAAATATGGATTCCATATTGGATGTACTACGATGACATCACGTAGAACCTCGTTCAATCGTATCCTCATCAAGTTATTTATCTTATTTTTTAATCATTCGAACGGATCAGTAGATCTTTCGAAAGAAACTCTTTTCCTTCTTCTTTTATTATTATTTTTTTAATTTAATTTAATTTAATGTAATTTAATTTAATTTAATTTTTTTTTTGAGATAATTCTTAATCAACATATTTTTACCAGACGCTACATTTACGAGTTGGGTTCATCGGTGTGCCAGGTTGACAATTATAGGCCTTGGCGAAGTCCTCGCTATTCGAAAGCGGGCCCAATACCCTAACAGGACCCGGCGAGTGTACGCTACTGCGTATTTTCGTTAGTGCATCCTCTCGTCTCATCGTACCGCACCATATTTGTGCATAATTAAGGAAGAATAGTTGATCGTGAGTCAAATTCACGCCGGGTAACAACGGTTCCTCTACGTGCATCGAGGCCCACTTTTTGTAAGCCTAGAATAAATAAATAAAAGAATAATAAACAAATAAATAAATGACGAAACGGTAAGTAAAATGTGCATAATTTGTCACAGTTACTCGTTAAAGTAACTGTCGGTGGCTCATCGTACTTACACGAAACGATTGTTTCAATCCACCATTGTCGGCGATATTTTCACCCTGCGTCATTCGGCCGTTTATGTAAAGATCGACTTCCTGTAATTTGTATCGCGAGTACTGATCGACTATGCACTGTGCCCTCTCGCGGAATGCTTTGATCGTCGCGTTGTTCCACCATTGCATCATGTTGCCGTCCTTGTCGAATTGTCGTCCCTTGTCATCGAAACCGTGGGTTATCTCATGGCCGATAACAACGCCGATTCCACCGTAATTCAAAGATTTTGGAAAGTGCTGGGAGTAGAAGAGCGGTTGCAAGATACCAGCGGGAAATACTGAAAATCCGTGGACGATTGGATAACATTTTTTTTTTCTTGTTTATTTATTTATTTATTTATTTATTTATTTTTGTTTGCTTCTGAACATATCTCATCGTCCTCCTTCCTTTTTTTTAGTCCTGTATATACCCTGTTTTACGAATCCAAACCTTTACCACCTTACCTATGTCGTTCTTATTCGGATTATAAAACGCATTTAACACGGCTGGCTCCGTCGACCATTTGTCCTTATCCACAGGTTGTCGCAATTCCTCAAGATTGTGATGCGCGTCGTACTTCTTCACCGCGAAAACATTCTCCAAAAAACGATCCTCCGTTATGTTCAACTGAAAAATTGGTGTTTCCACATCCCGTTTGTAACAACGACAAGTTTTTCAAGAGAGGGGATAAAATCCGATGGATTTTAAATCTTTAATTTTAAATTGCGTTTCAACGAAAACAAAAAAAAGAAAAAAAAAACAAGAAAAGAAAAGACAATTTTGTGGACGTCGAGTATATATATATATATATATATATATATTAGGTCGTCGAAGAATGAAATTTCTAAGTTATCGACCAACTTTGACCTTGTTTCAATAAATTTCATCCTTGACTACCTAATATATATATATATATACAAATACAGAGAGAGACATGCAGATATATATACTGTCACGTATTCCAAGGAAAGTTTGATCGGATCCTTCAAAAATTCTGGATAACCAATTCTCTCGTTCATCGAATCAGCCTTCCCTTTGGCAACGGTCCTGGTTTCATCGTCCATCCATTGATTTTCCGCTAGCAATTCATTGAATGCTTCCCGTATAGTTCGTATCATTTCCAATGCCGTTTCCTATAATAATATTAATATTAATATTAATAATAATAATAATAATAATAAAATAATAATATTAATAATTATCAAAGAAGTATTCACGATCCATACTTCTTTGACATATACAGGGAGTTTCAGCTAAAAGAGGCCGCCTATAACATACATAACATTATATACTATTATATATATATATATATACAAATATATATATATAAACTATTCACAATATACCTCTTTTTAAATCATTCGAAATGTACCATGAAAGTTTGTCGCATTATAAAAAACAAAAAGAAATATTTGGGCGGTCTCCTTTGACTGAAAAACTATTATATTGGATCGTAAAGGATGAAATTTGTAAGTTATATATATATACATCTCAAAAGATATTTAATACTTGGAACTTACCTTGCTCTCGTGATTGAAATTGTCACGTATGAAAAGTGCGCCCACGGCCATTCCAAGATTCTTATTGGTCCACTCGACGCACTGTGACCATCTGTTTCTCTCGCTTAAAATACCCGACAGTATCTTACGAAACTCGATTCTCCTTTGCTGATACTCGTCTATCATATGCGGCATTATCGACATAACAAAACGCCATAATATGTAATTGTGCAACGTCCTGCAATTAAGGTGAAATAATTGTAACGTGTAATCACGGACGAGATGTAATATATAGAAAGGCAATGAGAAAGAAAAAAAATTCCTGGTAAGAATTGTTGATCCAAAAGTAATATCATTTTTTTCTTATTCTTTTTTTTCTTTTTTTAAGATCGAAGCATCGATCAGAGTCGATAACGATCGATAGAGAACAATTATTTAATCCAAGAGCGAAAAGGATGTTTGATCGTGAAAAACTAATTTAACGATGGGTTTTAAAAAGCCGTATCGATGTTACAGAGATCGACCATAGAGATAGAGATAGAGAGAGAAAGTAAAAAAAAAAAAAAAAGGAAAAAAGAACAAAGCCAAAGAAATTCGATTTCAGCCAGAAAAATTTGATCATTTTTTTTTAAACGATTTCGATCGAAAAAGGGACGGAAAAATAAGAAAAAAGGAAAACGAGAACCATAATAAAAAAAAACACACACACACACACACACAAGAACGAACTAGAACGTTGGAAAATTGGATTTCTTTAAAAAAAAAAAGAAAAAAAGAAAGAAAGGATAGAAAAAGTGCGAGTGATTAACTATAATATAATCGGGTAGTACGGAGAGAAAAAGAGAGTTCGTGTGTCGATATTTTCGAAGGAAAATTGAAACGCATAACAGTGTACATTCATCAAATTTTTATCATGATTATTATTATTATCAAAAGATTAGTGTCGGCACGGAGTAATTTTTTTTTTTTTTTTTTTTTTTACGTGCAACCAAATATCGATTAACGTACCTGCGATCGGTTTTTTCCACTATACGACCCATTTTAAGGAAATAGGGCATCGCGTATACCACCAATGGCTCGTCCTCGGTAATCGTAGCACTTATGAATTCCTCGAGATAAACTTTCCACTTGAGTTGCGGCACCTCCTCCTGAAGTTCTCGCAACGTCAATTTTCTGTAGATCATTGAGGTGTCGTGTCTGTCGGCCTCCGGCATCGAAACCTGCGATGATAAATAAATAAAATGATCACGAAGATAGAGAAGGAAAATAAATATGAAAAATGGAAAAATTTGGTTCGGCCATTCTTAACTTTTTTATTTAAATTTAACGATCTAGATTTATTTATTTATTTATTTTTTTTTTTGTTTTTTAATTTAACGATTAATATAATTGAAATTTTAGAAGATGAATAAGATGTGGACAACGTACCTCGGCAAGTTGTTTTTCAAGGGCGATCACGCGATTAAATTCAAGCGCTGCATTTTCACGTTTGGCCCCAAGCAATACGGCCACGTTGGTCATGTAACGATGATAAGCATCCAATTCTGCCTCGCTGCTCTTCTTCAAATAATAATCACGGCTAGGCAATGCCAGCTGCATTTGATCCAGCTAATCGATAAATTATCATGAAATGAGAAACGGAGTTACGTTGATTTTTTATCTCGTTGAAATTGATGATGATTTATTTGGTCACGTTCAAATAATCAAATTAAAATTGCATTATAACCTATATTCTATCGCTAACGCGAGGTTATTATACGCGTTTGTGACCCAACGATCGTACACATTTTTCGCATTGGGAATTTTACTTTATATATAAATATCTAAATCACGTATACAACAGGTAGTTTTTATTTTTTTTTATTTTGCTTCTCGATTTTTTTTTTTTTTTTATTATTTTACCTATAAAATTTGCTCTCCGGGAGGAGCGCGTGATGAATGAATGATCCTGACGGTCGATTGAATCTTATTTTTGAATAGTTTATTTTGTTTTTGTATTCGTCATCGTCGTTGCCGTCGTCGTCGTTGTTATTGTAGTTGTTGAAAACGAATTAAAAAAAAAAAAAAGAAAGAAAAAAACAGAAAGAGAGAGAGAGAGAGAGAGAGAGAATGTCATGCATTCGTCGACCAAGGGGCCTTACTTTGCCGGCGCACCTGCAGGATGTTGGCCGAGGAATTCTTGTCGTCCGGTCCAACCCATTGCTCCATCAGTACGCCCTCGTTGTATTCACCACGTAGACGACCCAAAAGGACTTCGATAGGATAAGGCGGTGGTTCCCAAGACGCCCCAATAACCGCCGGCCAACCACCAAGCGCTGCCAATGTTTCCTTCAAAGGTCTGTCACCGATCTCCCGTATGCGCGCTGTCGATTATTCATCGATTATTATTCAAGGACAAAGCTTTATCAAACTTTATTCAATTTTTATTAAAACCTCGTTGATCGATTTAAAATATCTTAGCCGTGGCCGAGGGTCGTGGATTAAATTAGGAGAATTATTTTTGATTTTTATTATTACTTTTATTATTATTATTATTATTATTGTTATTATTATTATTATTATTTCGAATCGATAAAAGAAAAAAAAAAAAAGAAAGAAAAAGATCACACGCGAACGTAATAATCAACGTCAATCGTAATAATCGCGTAAAAATTCAAATGTTGCAAAAATACGAGAGAGAGAGAGAGAGAGAGAAAGTAATAGGGGAGTACATCGTTAATTACATTTCTGTAATTTTTTTTTTATACCCACGGATATCCATGCACGATTTGTAGAACATTTTGGCCTTGAGGGTTGCATTATTGTCCATCTCGTTCGGCGATTCCTCGAGGATACGTTTAAGGATGACCTGGAGTTGATCGGCTAATACCTCGAAGGTACTGATGGAACTTTTGTCCTCTGGTATAACGTGCAAACGATTCCAAGTACCGCATGCGTATTGGAAAAAGTTTACGCAGGGCGCGACAGTTTTGTCCATCGCTGACAACAAACTTGCGGCTGTATATATGTGTGTGTGTGTGTAAAAAAAAAAAAAGAAAAGAAAAGAAATCATTAAAATTCTTTTCATCTTAATTCTTTTCTTTATTTTGTCCTTTTCTTCTCTCTCTTTTTTATCCTTTTTTTTTTTTTTAAATATAAAAAGATTACAACGACCCCATTCCTTTCAATCCTCGAACAGAGATTATTTATTAATTATTAAAATTGTCGAAACTATTGTCGCGAGCTATCATCGAATTAATTCGAAAACAAAAAAAAAAAGAAAAGAAATAAAATGTAAATTTTAAAAACTAAAACTAAATTTTTTTTTTTTATTTATTAATTTATCTATTTATCTATTTATTTGTTTATTTATTTATTTGTTTGTTTATTTATTCGTTCATTCATTTAATTAGATTTCCCTCGAAGCCAAACGCGATCTTCCCCGCGAAACGAACAAAATTATCCGACAACGAAATTATCCCAGAAGCAAGATTAATATCTTGATAGCGACTTAGGCGAACGACGTCGATTTAATGAGCTGTCGCGCACACCGTCGCAACTTAATTGCAATCCCGATTAATCTACACCCCTTTAGGCCAAATACAGTTAAGAGAAAATTAGATATTTAACGTTAAAATCGAATATTATAAGATACACATTTTCAATGTATGACAGACATCTAACAAATATATATATATATATATATATAATCTTTTTTTTTTTCATTGTATATTGCTCGCAACTTAAAATAAATATTTTATACTGAAATAAAATAAATAAATAAATAAATAATTAATTTTTAATTTTTCGAAGAAAACCGTTCGTAGTGGATGCTCGATTATCGTTTTCTAATATTTTATTTAAAATATTAAAGAGTATTATTATTAATATTACTCTTTAATATTTTAATATTATATTTAATATTTTATTTAATAATAATACTCTTTCGACGAAATAATAAACGGTCGACGTAATCAACGTCGAATATAATCGACAACGCGATCGATGTTTACAATCACGTTTCGATTTATTTACTTATCGAAAGCTGTCTTTTTATATATATATATATATATATATATATATATATATATATATATATATCACTCTTACTCTCACTCGTTGTAACGTTCGTTACAATCCAACAAAAATTTCTATCATAACGACTTTTTTTAACGTTCGAAATCAACGATTATTCGAGTCGATGGAATCTTTATTCTTTTTTTATTTTTCTTTTATTTTTTTATGAGGAAAAAATAAATTTAATTATAATCCTTAAGTCACACAGTACGGATATAAACGTGTAAACGTTAGTTCGCGTAAAGTATTTGTACCAACAATGCATAAACGAATACGTAAAGTCGGGGATGTAGAAATTTATTCGTAAAACGTTCAATTTGAAACAGAACAATATAATAGACGTTTATGTGCGCCTTTAATAGAAATTTACGTTTATCCGAACGATCGGATAAAAGTTTTCATTTTAAATCGTACGTAACTTACCGGTTCTCACGCATTCCTCGGACATGCACACGTTCGGACCTATAAAACGAAAGATTATATCGTTAAACGTTTGAAATAATTCGTTAGAAATAATATTATATTATACCGTTCGAGGATAGCGTTATTAATTTTGCCTTCTCACAACATTCTTTCGTTCATTTCGAATATCGTCCATTTGCTTATCCTATTCTTTTTATTTATTTATTGTTTTTTTTTTCTTTCTTTCTTTTCTATGCGCAACCATTTTCATTTGTTGAGAGATGATCGTGCAGATAGAAAATTCAACAACGGGCACGCGGACTCGTTGGTATTCGTGCGCGCGCGCGCGCGCACGTGCGCGTGTGTGTGTGTGTAATTTTTATTTTCCTTGAACTCATCTCCGCGAATCTCATCTCTCTTATTATTGTTATTATTATTATTATTACGTTTCTTTCTTTCTTTTTTGCTTTTCCTTTTTTTTTTTTTTTTTTTCATTACTTTTTCAGAGAAATGAAGGAAGGACTGAGGGGTGGAGAGGGGTCGGTTCGTGATATACATGCGAGAACGCGTTTTTATCGAAACGGAAGGAGAATAACGATCGCCGAGAAATAAATTTTTAGGAGAAAGATACGATCTTCGCTCGGAGAATTACGTTTTTTATTTATTTATTTTTTTTTTCGTTTCTTTGTAGCGTTTACGAAACGAGAAGCTACGAATGATACGAACGAAGGGAGGTATCGAGTCCGTGGCGATCCAACGACTTTGATAACCTTATCTTTTAATATTCTTTTTTTTTCTTTTCTTTTCTTTTCTTTTCTTTTCCCTTTTCTCGTTTCTTTCTTTCTTCTTTATACTTTTCCTTTCTACTTTTATTTCATTTTATATTCTCGTTCGATTTCATTTCATTCTCGTGCGAATGCTAAAAATGAGTGAATGAATAATTGAAAAATGTAAATTGCGATTAAATTATTAGATATATGTATGTACGTTGAGAGATTGTTATCCTTATTATTTGTTCTTTTTCTTTTTTCTTTTTCTATTAATTAAAATACCGTTTAAACGCGTTCAGTTATATTACTTTTTATGAATACAGATATACACATGTATAAATGTAATGGAAAAAGTTTTATTATTATAATAATAAGTATTATTATTATCATTATTATTATTATTGTTATTAGTATTTGTAATGGATAGGGACATTAGTGGATTCTAATTTTGTTATTAATAACGTCATTATCATTATTTCCAATCACATAAATTTCAAATCATATGTATTTTACTATTATTATTTTGATCAACAAATATCATTATGGTATACCTCATTAAAATTTAATATACACGTATAGTTTTATGTGTTAGAAAAAAAATACAATGCATTCGACGTTAGCAATAATAATATCTTTCTCCATTTTGTTTTGTTTTGTTTTGTTTTGTTTTGTTTTCTTTGTAACGAGCCTGAAACATTATCGACTTATCCCTTCGAAATATTATTTAACGTTCCTTCTTTCATTTCTTTTTTTGTCCACTCCCCACAAAGAAAATTAATTCATTAGAACATCATTCTCTTCTCCTCCTCCCCCTCCACACGTATCTATTTATTTCTTCTCTTCGTAAAACAGGGGGGAAAAAAGCGTACGTGATTCTCGATTAACCGGAACAAAACTACTCTACACTCGAGGGAACATAATTTCTCCGTGTTCTTTCCATTGTTCTTTGGAAATGAAAGGGCTGGACGGTAAGGGACGTGGAGGGGAAGTGAGAGGAAGGGGACATAATTTGAATTATTAATTCGTTACCTTCGTTACGCGATCGCGAACGACGTGGTTGGTCCTATCCTCTCTTTGTCTCATTTTTTTTTCCATTTCATTTTTGTTAACGTCGGCGAGAGAGAGAGAGAGAGAGAGAGAGAGAGAGAGAGAGAGAGAGAGAGAAAGAGAGGGAGAGAGAAAAAAAAGAAAAGACGAAAGAGAAAAAAGAAATCTCGTGAAATCTCGTGAAATTTATTAATTAATTGATTATTTAATTAGTTTGTTACAAAAATAAGGTAAAAAAAAGGAAGAAAGAAAAAAAAATATATTTATCATAATTCTTTTTAGAAAAAAAAAAAATCATTCGGAGGCCCCCCCCCCATAGTCGCTAGGACTCGAACCTACGCTCCCAAAGGGAATCCTGATTTCTAATCAGACGCCTTAACCACTCGGCCACGACTGCTGTGTCTTTCGTTACGTGTTAATTTTTTTTTTTTTTTTTTCTACAAGGGGCCGATTTGCAAGTATAATTTCTTTTTAATTTTTTATTTTATTTTTCGATGAGGTTCCTTCTTAACGACCTCCTTTCGATCCTTCACGATCCATCCGTCCTTGATATATCTAACAATTATGAAATTCGAAATCGAAATGAAGAAAGTCGAAGTTACGTCGGATTTAAAAAAAAGAAAGAAAAAAATTTTGTAAGAGCCGTCGATGATTGATGGATGGATCGATCGATCGATCGATATTTTCGATTAAATTTTTGTCAGTAATTCGTTCTTCCTTTCTATCTACACCCACACAGACATACGCTCACGCGTACGTATATGTATATATATATATATATATATATATATATATATATATATATATATATCTCATTATGTTTTAATACGAACGTTAAAGATTTATGTCAACCATCGACACGATCTTAATAGGAATCGAATCGAATCGAATCGAATCGAGTCGAGTCGAGGCTATCGAGTCTTTCTACTCGAAAAGGACAATTCCCAGAACGGTTTGTAATCCTTTCACCGGTTAAAAAAAAAAAAAAAAGAAAAAAAATAGCAAAAAAAGAAGCTACGCAACGATTAAATTAGAAAAAAAAAAAAAACGAGATCTGTCTCCTCGCCGACGGATAAAATGTCGCGCAATACCCAGACTTATCTCTCAACATTTCATATTGTTTCAAATGTAAAAATGTTCGATGTCCGTCTAACTAGGAGAACATTTTTTTTTATATATAAAAAGAAAAAATATGTATATGTTTATATAATTTTTTTTTTTTTTTTTATAAATATATCCAACGTTGGGATAAAATGTTTTATTAGATATGGATATCTTTTGGAACGTACGCGATAAATAATAATTAAAAATCAATAGTATTTTAATATCAAACACGTGCAGCATCTGTAACGAATATTGAAAAAAAATATATATATATATATATATATATATATTCGTATATATACGTGTTAAACGTATGATGAATTTTATTACACAATAAACAATAATTACAAATTGAAAATATTTCGAAATTAAATACTTATCTCGGTGACAAATATTTTAACAAAACAAAACAAAATATATATATATATATATACATATATATTAAACAACAAAAAATTCGATTACGTAGTGAACAATGATCGATAGTAAAAATTATATAAGTGTATTTATAGGTAGCAAAAATATTTGAGAAAAAAGAAAAGAGATAAATAAACGAATAAATAAAAGAAAAAAAAACAAGGGTAAAACGTATTTTACTTCGTAAGAAAACAATTTTCGAGGGCTAACTGTCACGTAGAGGGATAATACAATTGAAAACGAACATCTGTAAAAGGGCTTAGAATCTTCATTCGAATTTCTAGCACGAGCTCGCACAAACACGAATAACGATATATATTTTCGTAACGATCCTGACACGTGGCGAGCATAGAGTTTCAACCCCTCTCGTTAAAGCACCAACCCCCGTCGTATACTTTATATGTTGTCACGTTAGCGCATCGATATCTCCTCGAGTTTAACCCCCCTCCCCTCCTCCCTCTTCTCTCTCTCTCTCTGCTCTTTATCTCAAGGTCATTGACGAGGTCAACGAAGAAGAAATTCAATGATTCGAGACAAATTTATGTCCGACTTAATATCGACCAGTAAAAATATCCTTTAATATTCGTTGATACACCGGACGGAATAACTGCGTCCAATACGACGAGATTTTTCAACGATTTTTGACAATTAAAAAAAAAAAAAAAAGAGAGAGAAAGGAAATGAATCGATGAAAAATTAATTAACAAAAAATTCTTACTTCCCTTATCGAGCATAATCGAACGGACGTATAGTTTTGTTAATCTCTACTGTTTCCAGGAATAAATCTCGATTATATCTCGAATTTACGAAAGGACAACTTTTCGATTTTATGTTCGGCAATCAGTTATACCGATGTTATTAATTATATTAATTTTTATCGATGCTATCGAAACGTGGTTGATTAGTAGGACAGGGAGAGAAGAAAAAAAGGAAAAAAAAAAGGAAGGAAGAGAGAAAGAAGGAAAGAGAAGAGAAGAGAGGGGAGATAGACGAGTGAGAAAAAAGAAATGGAGGAAAATAAAATAAAATAAAAAAAAAGAAAAAGTGAGGGGAAAAAAGACTCACGTGGCTCTTGGATGCATTGCCGCGAGGTGTTCAATACCACGAAAAGTAGAATTACGGACAGGCTGAATAATGTGATTGCAAATACGCCTAACAGTCGTGTCCTGACAGGACTCCTTCTTCGTCGTCTTGTTACCGATGTGGCTCGTGTTATTCCAGTGACCTGTCTTCTCGTATTCGCATTTGGATGAAGAATGGCAGTAACAGGTGTACCAACCCTCGGCACATATGTAACCTTTCGTGATCGATGTCGAAGAAAGAAAAGAAAAAGAAACGAAAAAAAAAAGAGAGAGAAAAAAGAAACGTCGATTAGTATTTTTCTTTTTATTTTTATTTTTATTTATTTATTTATTTATTTTTTTTTTTTTCTATGGACAGGATCAATCCGTGGATCCGTGGATCCATGGATCGATTGGGCTAATTTTATTGATAAGAAAAAAAAATATGTGTGTGTATGTGTATATATATATATATATATATATATATTCTAATGAGATTTAGATAAGACACCTTAAATCAAACCCAACGCGATTAGTTGGGTTTACGTTAAGAGAGATCATTGCAATTATGACACGAAATTTAAGAACAGTTATGATTTGCATTGCGTTAAGTAGATATAAACACGTATAAGTTTTACGTGTTACGCGTATGTTAGTATTGATCGTATTAAATTATATTCCACTCATATGTGTATATATATATATATATATATATATCGTATGGGTTGTACAGAGTGTACGAGTAAATCAATTTAAAAATATATTTCTAGCTGGATATATATATATATATATATATATATATATATATATCATGTCGCATTGTTGTTTGATGGGGATGAATTTTGTGTAAAAAAAAAAATAAAAAGAAAAAAAAACAGAAATACAAAATAAAATTTGAGAGGAACGATTGAAAAAGAAAACACAAAATTACGACCACTATCGAATCATTAAATGAATAATAATAATAATGATGATGATGATGATGATGATGAATGATATTGCGCGAATGAATCGGAGAATTGTTGAAACGCATAACGAGTAAAAATTCATCAGGTTATTCATTATTCCGAACGAAAAATTAATTCGAGTTATGTTATTGATGATGCAAAAGAAAAAAAAAAAAAAGAATAAATTATTTCCAAGGTCAGAGACATCAATTTCTTTTATACATCGTATCAATGATCTTTGAAGGAGGAAGAAGCGTTTATAATATAGAAATCTTTGAATATTCCTCTCTCGTAATATCGATGTTAAAATAAATTAAAAAAAAAAAAAAAAAAGAGAGAGAAAGAAAAAGGAAATGAGCATGAGCGTGCCTCGAGGATGCTTCAAACTTAGGAATGCGGAAAATGAAGTAGAAGTTTGCTCGTTTCACAAGGTATATAAAAGTATATACCTACATACCTACATACCTACCTACCTACCTAC
>OU426858.1:7992207-8009707 GCA_911387685.1 Dolichovespula media
CATTGCACAAATGATATATTATACAATACATACGTACCTCTATGTCCATGTACTTCATATCTAATACGTCGAATAATATAGAAACATTCGTCTATTAAGAATGACAATGCATTGCAATTGTAATCGAATGTACGTGTAAATTATGTCGTACATATATCAAAGCATTACCTATTTCTAATAAGCATGTACATATGTACGTACATGTACATATGTATGTATATGTATATTTCTACGACGATACACTATCTTTAACACCTGACATCGCTTGTCATCTTCTGTTATGATATGAAAATAATTTCATAAATATTACGAACAATATATCACCTTATAAACGTATTCGTATAATATGTACATACGTAAGTATGTACGTATATAAACACGTTTTTAATCGTTCATTAATACTTCACGTTTCTTAGATTTGAAAAAAAAAAGAAAGAAAGAAGAAGGAAAAATATTTATCACGTTCGAAGCTAACATCGAGTTATTTCTATTTTTTTTTTTTTCTTTTTTTTTTCGTTTCAATTTTTCAACAACTTCCAACGAGTTACGAGCGAAAGGATATATTAGAAAGGAGGCATAATTAATCCGCAAACGTCGTTTCCGTCTACGCGATTGGACGATTGCAACGACCAATGAGAACGTCGGAATCGTTCGCTTTTCGCATCGTATAATATTGAAAAGTGCAGTGTTTTGTTATGCCCCCCCCTATCGAAGCGCCGCATGGTGGAAGTTTTCGAAAGCTTCGTCGCATTTGTCCCCGAAACGAATGCACGCTGATTGGTTAGTACGTTGCAAATGTATATCTCTTTAAAACGTTAAAAGTTACTCACTTCGAAAACTCAATTATATTCCTGTGTAATGTCGATAACGCAGAGTACTGTAAGTCCCTTGATATTTAGGTGAACACAATTTTATAAAAAACATTTTATTCGTACTTCTTTAATTCATAGTTTATACATTTGATAGATGTTCGTTCGTTCGTTCGTTTGTTCGTTCGTTCGTTTTGTTTATATATATATATATATAAAAATAAATGTTCCAACAATGATGGCTCTCTTTTTTTACATATATATTAATTATTTTACACGTTGTACCCACTATACGATATTATTAATATAGTCTATATATACAAGAACATATATTTTATATGTCATGTGTATATATAAAAGAGAAAATCGAAGCTCGAGCGTATGCGTGAAAAAAAAAAGGAAAGAAACTCGTTGATTTTTTTTTCCTTTTTAATTTTTTTCATTCGAACTAGATAAAATTCTATATATATCCGATATCGATTCATAAATACCGATGTCGTTACGTGTACTTTGTTGGCTTATAAAAAAAAAAAGAACGAGACTCGTTCGTTCGATCAGTTGTTAGATCTTCGAATCGAAAGGAACGATCGAAGAAAAGGAACGAAGTTAAAAATTTTTTAAGAGAAAGGACGTATCATCAGCCATTTCGTATCAGATATTCACGCGCGATCGAAATTACGTGGAATTATTCTAAGTTATGCGAGAATTTAAATAAATAAATAAAAAAGAAAATAAAAAGAAAGAAAGAAAGAAAGAGAAGTAGATGAACAAAGAAAAAAAAAATTCGGAAAAAGGAGATTTAACGAAAATCGAATCGTTGATTAAAACAACGAGAGGATAACATCGAAGACGAAAATAAAAATGAAAGGAAAAGGAATATAAAAATAAAAATAAAAAAAGAAAAGAACGGAGAAAAAAATCGTACGATCGATTTTACGAACACGACGAGGTTTCGAGTTTTATCCCTAGGAGCCAACTTCACGATGCATACTTTAAAGATTGCACTTGAATAGAACTGCACGTTCTCTTTCCTTTATCTCTCTCTCTCTCTCTAACCTTTTTGATTTTTTTCTTTTCCCTTTCCCTCTCTCTCTCTCTCTCTTTCTATCTATCTATCTTTGGCGTGCCGAGATTGGTGCACACAATTAAAGAGCGACGAAACGCAACGCGACAACGACGACGATGATGCTGATGATGATTATTATTAACGTGATCGTAACTAACTATACCAAGTAGTAACGTTTGACATTTCTCTTTCGTTCTAGTTAACGAGACGCAGATCGTACAAACGTTTTTAATTATTCCTTCATCGTCTCTTTCTTTCTTTCTTCTCTCTTTTTTTTTTTCTTTACAAGCAGTCTTCTTCACTTTTCGTAAGTTTTTTTTTTACTTTTCTCTCTCTCTCTCTGTCTGCTTTGTCTCTGTCTCATCGGAGTTTCATACAGTCGAGGAAACACGTTTTGAGGTTAAAAAGACGAATCCCTATACTAACAAATATATATATATATATTTATTTATTTATTTATTTATATTATACAGTATATGTGTATACGTTCGAGTTAGTGTGTTCGTGTTTGTGTCCGTGTGTGGCGCGCGTGTGTAATATGTGTGTATATATATATATTGTATATGTATATATATATATATATATATATATAAATGTATGCAACAATGCAATGGACGAGAAATTCGTACGGTGAAAGTTTCGTCGTAGGTTGGTTGCTTGTGTTGGATCGAATCGAAAATTTAAGTCCTCTCGCTTTTCCTGCACCCTATCGTGACATTTGCGAACCTATCGCGAAGTGGATTTTCTCTCTCTCTCTCTCCCCCTCTCTCTCTCTCGTTTTATTTTTCATTTCTTTTTTGTTTTCTTTCCTTATTTCATTTCGTTGAAAAATTTATATACCAACGGTGTAAATTAAGGAAGAGCGAGAGAGTGAGAGAGATAGCAAGAAAGGAAGGAAGGAAGTAAGAAAGAAAAAAAAAAGAGATAGATACAGAATAATCCTGTGCTTACATATATATATATATATATATATATATATATATATATATATATAAATATAAATATATGTGTATATATAATGCGTGTTTGAGGTATACGTAAATGCATTCTCTCGTTTTGTTGTACGTGTATATCGTGTTGGGAAGTTACATATGTACGTACATGAGTAAATAATATATGTGTAACGTAAAAATGTTCGGCGATTGTGTCTCGTAAGATTCAAAGATCAAACGAGGGATGTTTATAACATATAAGCGTTCACGAAATCCGGAAGGAAAATGACACGAGGATCGAACGAATCCTCGAAGCCATCGATCATCCTTTGAAATGAAAGAGAGAGACGGAGAGACAGAGAGACGAAAGAGAGTGAGAGAGAGAGAGAGAAAGAGAGACGAAAATAGTGAGGAACGCGCGTGAACGACGATAATGCACAATCCTGACGATTGTCCTTGATAGTGATCGTATAAAAGACATTTTGGTAAGTAATTATTTATCGATTCGTATATATAAATATCTATATATATATATATATATATCTGTGTGTGTATGTATGTATATATATAATATATATATATATATATATTTGTAGGTTTTTTGGGGGGTTGAATTTGATCATAAATATGTGTTCATGTGGTGGTTTGTACGCGTACGCGTACGCGTGCACGTGCGTGGTTGTTGGTACGTTAAGTGTAACAGTAATGCAGAATCAAATTCATTACGAGGGAATGTTAATTGTTTGTAAACGAAACGACGCCTACCATCGTATCTCATCGGCATCATCGTCTAGTTATCTTACGTTCATATTAACATATATATATATATATATATATATATATATACACACACACACGTACACACACACACATATATGTACTTCAGATAGAAGATATAAAACCGATTAGTGATGCTTTTTTTTTTTTTTTAATCGCAACACGAGTCCTAACTCTTCTATTGTCACACGTACGTGTACGTACATATATATACCTCTGTCGTAAGTAGATCTACATAAGACGTATATGTACTACTAACACATACGTACGTATATATATGTATATACATACATACATACATATTTCAAAACGTGATCTTGTAAGTTCCTTCTTCCTCCCGCGTTGTCGTTAGTTCTCGGTCATGTAATTTTAGTTTAGTGTACGGTGATCCTTTTTTGTACGTATCGCATACACAAAGAGCAATGTCTGGAATTGATAAGTACCGGTCGTCGTCGTTTTGTGATGACGACTCCTCCCTCAAATCGGTCTATTAAGCCTTCATTTGATTTCCTGCCCGATGTGTGTGTGTCTTTCTGTGTATGTGTGTTTGTGTGTGTGTGTGTGGGGACAAAACCGAGTAGAAAATAATGGCAAACAATTTGAGGATATGTTGGATGCCTCTTCGGTTTCTCTACGTTCTCTTACGATATGCATGCATATATGTATATCTAGTATATGTGTGTATATGTATATATATCTGCTTCTATCTCCCCTAGCTCTCTCTCTCTCTCTCTTTCCTCTATTTCTCGTTTTCTTTTCTTTTTTTTCTCTCTCCGCCTTTCCTTCTCTTCTTTGCTTTTTTCCCTCTCGACCGACGATAGTTGATTTTCTCTACTCGAGTGCAGTGTTTGAAACGATAAGAAAAGTTATATTATCTCGTCTTACTTGATATGTGTGTATATATATAGAGAGAGAGAGAGGGTGAGAAAGGGAGAGAGAAAGGTCGTTCTGTTTATATCATTTTACTTGGTTATCAGCTATAGTATAGTTGGTGCGTTCTTTCTTACTTTACTTCGGATTCGGTTTGCTTCCCAAAACTCTATAGGAATGTCTTCATTCCTTTAAATCTAAAATCTTATCCTTCATATTCCATAGGATCATCATAGTCAGTAAGCGAAGATGGCAGACGACGAAGGAACCGAATGGCTGCAAGAACTACTGCACGACGTACAACTTACTCAGTTCTTTACGAGAATAAGGGACGATTTACAGGTCACCAGGTTGCATCATTTCGATTACGTTCAGCCCGAGGATTTGGAAAAGATAGGCTTGGGTAAGCCGGGCATTAGAAGACTATTGGATGCCGTCAAGAAGAGACGTAATACTCAATGGAAGAAGAATTTGATTACTAAAATCAGGCCTGGCGGCAGTGCCAAAAGTAACAAACGATCGTCCCAGCCCACAGAAGGATCCTCCGTGCTAACGTGTCTCATACAAGACAAGGACGTTACTCTGTCAATTAAATTAGGCGACGGTAGTTTCGGTGTGGTCAGGCGAGGAGAATGGATGTCTCCTACTGGTCGAACATTGCCAGTCGCTGTGAAAGTTTTAAAGGCTGACGCTTTGACCCAACCAAGTATTATAGAAGACTTTGTGTCCGAAGTTCAGGCTATGCATACATTGGATCATCACAATCTTATAAGGTGACGCGATTTTATTTTCTATCTATGTTACTCGTTTTTTGTAGAAGCAAAAAGAAAAGAGAAGAAAAGAAAAATCACAATTACTTAAACGTAATATTCTCTCTACCGTATTTCAGGCTTTACGGGGTTGTATTGTCTCAGCCTATGATGATGGTGACGGAGCTTGCGCCATTGGGTGCTCTCTTGGATTATTTGCGAAAGCAATGCTGTCGTATATCCGTATTAACGTTGTGTAATTATGCGTTACAAGTGGCTACCGGTATGGCATATTTGGAGGCCAAACGTTTCCTGCATAGGGATCTGGCGTGCAGGAATGTTCTTTTGAGTACTGTCGATAAAGTGAAGATAGGAGATTTTGGTTTGATGAGGGCGTTGCCTCAACAAGAGGATTGTTACGTTATGACGGAACATAAGAAAGTGCCGTTTCCTTGGTGCGCTCCCGAATCTTTGAAGGCACGACAATTTAGTCACGCCTCGGACGTTTGGATGTACGGCGTGACGTTATGGGAAATGTTAACGTTCGGAGAGGAACCGTGGGTAGGACTGAACGGATCGGAAATTCTTCGTAAGATAGACAGAGAGGGAGAAAGATTGCACGAGCCCGAAGCTATGCCACCGGTGATGTACGATCTTATGTTACGTTGTTGGGCCAGGGAACCGTCGGAGAGGCCGAGTTTTGCCTCATTGAAGGAACTGTTGACCGGAATGGTGCCGTCTATAATGAAGGCCTTGAGCGATTTCGAGGAAACCGATAAAATGACCATCGAGCAGGGTGATCAAATCGTCATTATAGATGGTAGACCTGAAAATTATTGGTGGAAGGGACAAAATCAAAGGACCTATCAAGTAGGACTGTTTCCACGTTGTTTGGTCGATCCTATGAGAAAGAAGCAACCGGAGGATATAAGCAAACCATTGGAAAATTCATTCATTCATACGGGACACGGTGCTCCTTTTGGAAAAAGTTGGGGTAGTCCTATTTACATAGATGACGTTTATCTGAGAAATCCGATGGAACCGCCGGACATCGTTGCCGTCGCTGGAGTCGCGGATAGTCAAAAGAAAAAGTTTTCCTGCGGCACCCCGCGTTCCCGTAAACAATTTAATTACACGAAATTGCAAAACGACATAAGGGCAAGTCCCGTCAAAACGACGACCGTTCCTGTACCCGGTACCAGTCAGGAGGGTAGCCTGATAGATCTCTCCCCGGAGGAAATAACCAATACGAATTCGCCCCATCAGTCGGATACGACCTGTCGACGGGTTATCAACATTCTCGACGAGCCTATTGAAACGGTCGAAACTAGAACTCAAGATGAACACAATCAACAGGAACAGGATCCTCGAACTTATGCCAATTTCCCGGGTAATCTCGATCCAACGTATTCCGATCCATTCGATACGTCTTCCGTGTTTATGAAACCACCGCATTCGCGATATTACAGTCACGTACCATCCGATCTGACAAATCATTATAATAAGACCCACCAATCCTACGGGAATATTCAGAACGAAGAAGTTAGTAGCAGTAGTCAGAATATAAATGTTAATCAATACTCGACGAATTTGAGTAAGAATAGTAGTATAAACGAAGGTGTTAATATAAACGTTAATGTTAATAGTACAGAGGCCGCCAATGCATTCCCGGAGGACCATTACAGTGAAATCGATAAACTTCAAGCACCGTCCGTAGCAAATTGGACGAGTTGGCCGGAGGATTTGCAAAGCGATACGCAAACTTATGCTAACGTTTCGAGTCACAATATTATGCCTGGGTCTTCTTCTTCCAATGGACAACCGTCGCCTCCACTGCCACCACCATTGCCACCACCTCCACCACCTATAGGTCCCAATGAGAGTCCACCCAAACCTAAATCCAATCACGATCTTGCCCAAAATCTAAGCGAAATGAGTATCAATTCTCACGGCAACGTCGTCGTCGTTGCATCGCCAAAAAAATTGGATCCAGCGTTTCTCGCCGAATTGGAGAAACATTTGGGTGAGAAGGAGGCGAGCAAGAATACCAATGCCAATCAACAACATTCTAACGAATCGCACGCGTATACGTTGATAAACAAGTTGCACGATAATTCGGGTATACCGGCTTTACGGCCACCGCCGCAAACGATGAAACCGAAATCACCGCAAATGGATCAAAGGACGACGAATACGACGACGTTGACGATGACATCGACGACGACGACGACGACAACGACGTCGACGTCGACGACGACGACGACGATGATGATGACGGGGACGTATCTGCCGAGCAAGGTACAGAATTCGATGCAATCGAAAAATACGAATGTTCAACAAAAACAGTCGACGGTGCTGCAGCAGCTGCAACAACAACAGCAACACCAACAACAGACGGAACAGCATCGTTTCGTTGAAACCACTACCGATGCCATAGTTGGACAAATGTGGCAACAGGCACACTCGCAACAAATAAACCTGCAAAGTAATTATTCGGTATCGACGGATCCCAACGTTAATCGCATATCGCCGGTCGTAAATATGCCACAGATAAATGTCAATTTACTTCAGGTAGCTCCTAGTAATTTGATTCAAGCTACCAGTAACTTGAACAGTAGCTCACAGTACGGTACGACGAAAGGTGGTCCCTCCGATACGACTTCGAATCACGCACAAAATTTCACATCCACGAGTCAAAACTACTTCCAGCAACAGAACGTACCCCTGTTAACGATTAGTCGTAATCATGGTATAACGCAGATACAAAATGACTTGCAACAGTCTCAATCGTCCGTCGCCGGGAATAATACGAATGCAATTTCTAAGACGGCAATGTTTGCGACCGGTACGATGTTTTCGGAACAAGTATACGTCGAATTGAAACAGACCGTACCGAATTTAGAACAATTGTCGCAAAACGAATTCAATACCCTATACAATAAGACTGTCCAACAGAATATACTCAGAAATTATTATGGTACTGGTGGATCGCCAGGTAATAATACCATAGCCGATCAAAATCTAAGTCATAGTCATGTAAATTATCAAGATACGGCTAGCTATAATCTTCAACAGCAACAACAACAACAACAACAACAACAGATTCAAGCTGTTCAAGGTACTCGGAACTATGCATTGCAAAATCATCCTTGCGACTTTAGCGCGCACTTGAAACAACCTCCGGTATATAATCCACCGCCCGCTTGGAGTCCCCTTAAATCCGTGCAAAATGGTTTCATAAGAAATCAGCATGCCTCTACGAAATCAAATCTAACGGCCAATCAGAGCTGTACCTCCTCGAACGTATTGCAGTCGTCCGTACACGCTGTTAAGACTCATCATCAAGCCAATGCTGGAACGTCGCAGCAGCAGCAAACATTGCCGATACGCGGTTTACAGTCACACATGAACGAAACCGTTATCAATACTCAATTGGCGCCATCGACGTCGGCTTATCCATCGGGCGTTAGTCCTCCATTGACCGGTGCTTCCCAGCAATTAGTTATGTCGCTCAACGACGAATTCCGTGCGACCAAAATAATGAGAGTACAAAGAGACATAGCGGATGCGTCGCAACAAGAAATTTTAGCCGCGTTACAAGCCACAGGATGGGACACCGCACAGGCGGCCAAACAGATCATTAAGGATAGGCTCGTTAAGTTGGAATCCCTTAAGAGGTAAATTTTTATATATCGCGTTTAACATTAAAAACAACCAAATATACATATGTAATAACGCCATCGCGCGGATAAAATCTCTCCGGTCGTGACTTACCTTTATTCGGTTACGTGGTATATCTACCGGAGGACTTATCGGTTGATGCGTTATATATGTATACATATATATATTATACCGATTTTAATTTCTGTTATTAAACATTTTTTTTTTTTTTTTTTTTTTAATTGTATTTGTTACAGGCTAGGCTTGGCAGATAGACAGCAATGCGAGAACGCTCTTAAGCAGACTGATTACGATGTAGAAAGGGCGGCATCTCTGCTGCTGGATCAAGCTAAATAAAAGAACGAATGATATGAATTAATTCGTAAAAAAAAAAAAATGCGAACGACATCGATGAGGAAAGTATTTTTTTCATGATCGAGAAAGCACGGTAGTTTCAGTCTTTTCTCTCTCTTTCTCTTTCTCTCTCGAACGCTCAAAAACACTCCTCTACAGAGAGCATACGTGAACTTAGAAAATTGTTGTTTCATCGTGGCGGAGCCCTGGTGGTGTGGTTGCTCCGATATTTCGAAAATGAATGCATTCCAATAAGACGACAAAGGGACAAATTTTTCGAGTATGCAGAGTTCTACTTAATTATTGTACAGCAAATGGCCAAATAGAGAAAAGGGAAATGCTTCTTTTTTTTTTTATTATTTTTTTTTTTTTATTCCGTTAAGCGAAAGATGATATTGCATAATGTTTATGCATAATAATTATTTCAGATATATAAGAGATATACGTAAAATGAAAAGATGCGATGTCGTTCTTTCGTCATATTATTTTGAAGATATATATATATATATATATATATGTATATATATATTTACATACACGTACACGTACATTTTTTCAACTATGAAGATTGATTAATGCCTCGGTGAAAACAGTCCTTCAATATTAATTTCACATGTTAAACATTTAATAGCAATAAGAAAGAAGGCTGCTGTTATTATTATAACTAACTTGTTTTAAAGTTAGACATTATTCGATTAGCGCGGTTTATTCAAATGATATTGTATTAACCATTAATTAAAGGGTCGTATTAAGATTGTTAAGGTCGCGTTTTCTAATTAAGATCGCGATCACAGAGAAGAAGAAAAAAAAAAAAGAAAAGAAGGAAAGGAAAAAGATAAAAGATAAAATAAACAAAGAAACAAACAGTGTTGCGAAAAAAAGATCAATCTGAAACTGTGATATGCGTTACTAAAGGCTCTAGGTGGTATTATCGAAAAGGAAGAAAAACAAAAAAAAAAGAACAAGAAAAATAGTATTCTTCTTCCTCTCTGTCTCTATCTCTCTCTTTCTCTTTCTTTTTTATTATTACCGAATGTGAACAGTCGTTGATCCGTTGGATGAATCGAGAAGAAAAGAAAGGAAAAAAAAATAAAAAACTAGAAGAAAAAAGGAAAAAAAAGAAGAAGAGGAGGAGTGTGTACATAATAACTAGAATTATAATTAGAATGAGATAATTGAGTTTTTAATTTAGAAAGTCTAAAGATTAGATATGTATTTGCATACGTTTATCGTGTGTTTACGTAGAAGATTCAAACAAAAAAAAAAAAAGAAAAAAAACCCGGCGATAATATAGCGATCAACATGATAATAATATTGGCGGCAAGTACAAAATTATATAAAATCACGAAAGAAAGAAAAAAAGAAAAGAAAAGAGAAAAAAAATAAAATAAAAGAAAAAAAAGGAAAGAAGAAAAAAATGGATATAAATGGAGTAAACATGATTTGTGTGTTTGATAAAAATATAAATAATATGTCTCATTCGAATTTTGATGATTCATTTAAGTGTAAGTATTTGTGCATAAAAATGAACAACAAGGAAAAAACAAACAACAAAAACAAGAACAAACTTAATGTTGTAATATAATCATACGATGTAATAGCTCTCTCTTATATTGTGTTGCTCTTTTAATTTATTTTTTAAACAATACAAAATATATATATATATATATGTTTTGTCGATAGCGCTATGTAACTAAAAGCGCTCTTATATAATTTCATTAAATAACATGAACGAGTCGATTGTCACCATTATTCTCTTTCTTCTTTTAATACCTCCACTCCAAATTCATAGCCTTAATTTTCTTTGAAAGAACTTTTGGAAATACAGTCTTGGTCCTAGTTGAGATGTGACATTGTTGTTTTCAAAAAAAAAAAAAAAAAGAACAAGAGAGAACGTGTAATTCGTACGTAAAATCGAGACGTAACATCCTAGACCCGTTCGTACGGGCGGATTTTTATAAATAAATAAATAAATAAATAAATCAGATTGAATACTAAAATAATTCCATAGAGAAACGCGTCGGAAAATTTTGATTTCTTTATTATTGTTCTTTATTTCTCTTTCTATTTTTAAACGTTCAAATTTTGCTTCGACTTTACTGTGGTTTTTAAATGACAATGATAATAATAGTAAAAAAGAATATAGCCGCCTCGCAAGTTAAATACCTTTTTGCCTTATTTATACGAGCAAATTAATTATAAACGTGAAATATAATCTATCCAAGTTTGTACAACGATATTATTGTCGCGCGATGTAGATGGCGTTCCGAGCTCGCGCTCGTAGTTCATACTTCGTTCGTGAAGGTCGCTGTAGTCGTGCACGCTTCGAACGAAAAGTGTTGATCAACGAATGACCTTGATTGTTAACGTTTAATTTTTAATAATTTGTCAAAAAAAAAAAAAAAGAAGGAAAAAGAAAAGCGACGAGTTTAATTTCTATATTGTTCCGCGCAGATAAACGAGTTTTTTGGTGATCCCATTAATACACGCCACCGCACTTTATATCCATCCAGTGGAATGACGCACGATGAGAGAAATAATTAATTTTCGAATATTTACCTTCAAACAATTCTCATTGTGATTATTATTTTCCTTGTATACCATGTCCGTCGTAATCGAAACTACTATAGGCGATATTACCGTAGATTTGTTTATCGAGGAACGTCCGCAGAGTAAGTTTAAATATTTATGTTTTGTTTGTATAGGTTAGGCGTAAAATGTTTATAAGAATTTCATGCCAGTTCAGGTTTACCTACTTACGTACGATCGATAACGATTCAATATCAATCATTTTCAGCATGTCGAAACTTTCTAAAATTATGCAAAATAAAATATTACAATTGGAACCTGTTTCATTCGGTGCAAAACAATTTCATCGCCCAGACAGGAGATCCCACGGGTACCGGGAAAGGTGGAGAGAGTATTTATGGTATAGTATTGGGCGAACAGGCCCGATATTACGAGGCAGAACAAATGCCAAAAATTAAACACACCAGGGGTGGCTTGTTGTCCATGGTTAATTGCGGCGACAATATGTTAGGATCACAATTTTTTATCACGCTTGCTCCGGATCTTTATTCTCTGGATGGAGAACATTGCGTGTTCGGGGAGATAGTGGAGGGACTGGAGATCATTTTAAAATTCAACGAAACAATTTGCGACGGCGATTATAGACCGTATCAGGACATACGTATATCTCATACGGTCATTCTAGAGGATCCATTCGACGATCCCAAAGGTTTAGAAATACCGGATATGAGTCCGGAACCAACTAAGGAGGCATTGATGGTAAGCAAAAGGTTAATCCCTTATGCGAGTGAATTCTACGGTCCGATAAAGCCGATTATTATTGCAGAGCGATAGGATTGGCGCGGACGAATTAATAGACGATACGGCAGGAATGTCGGTGGAGGAAGTTATGGAGATGCAAAAGGACAAGGAGGCAAAGGCTCGCGCGACGATATTGGAAATCGTTGGTGATATACCGGACGCCGATATAGCGCCTCCAGAAAACGTATTGTTCGTGTGCAAATTAAATCCTGTCACCAACGACGACGATTTGGAAATTATATTCAGTCGTTTCGGCAAGATCGTTGGGTACGTACTCGTTAAATTTTTCTCTCCCTCTTTTTATTTCTTTTCTTTTTTTTTTTTATCGTGCACAAACAATACCTCTCGGATTTTTCAAAGCGTTCACGCTCTGACGTATCGAAAATCTGTTTAGTTGCGAGGTTATAAGGGACAGGCAAACGGGCGATTCCTTGCAGTACGCCTTCATCGAATTCGCCGAACGTAAGAGCTGCGAGGAGGCGTATTTTAAGATGGACAATGTCCTGATCGACGACAGAAGGATACACGTCGATTTCTCTCAGTCGGTTGCTAAAATGAGGTGGAGGGGTAAGGGGAAGGGTATTAAATATTACAACGACAAAGAGGTTGATGAGGAGGAAGAAGAAAGAGAAGACGTTTACGACGAGAAGAACGGTAATAGAAAAGGTAAAAACGGTCGTTTTCGAGAGAGGAACGATCCTCGGGATAATAACAAACGTTATCGAGAAAAGTACGAGGAGGAGAGAAGATACAAGAGGAAAAACAATAACGGCGATGGAAGACGCCATCGCCATGACGACGAGGATGAGGACGAGGAGATGGAGGAGGAGGAGGAGGAGGAAGAGGAGGAGGGGGGTATGTCGGATAATAGAAAGAGACGTCAGTATAGAAGGAATGAATACAGAAGTGATCGAGAACATTCTCGAGATATTAGAAATTATAGTACTGAAAAGGACAAGGATAAGGATAGGGAGAATAAGAGGAGGCAGGGGACGTACGAGCACAGGAGAGAGAGGGAGAAGGAAAGGACGAGGAGGAAAAAGGATAAGACGACGGACGGTGGTGGTGGTAGGAGCAGAGACAAAAGTAGAGAGAGAAACAGGGATAGGAGTAGGGAGAGAAACAGAGACAGAAGTAGAGAAGAGAGAAAGGGGACCGACCGTAGCAAGGAGAAGAGCAGACACGCAGAGAGAAACAGAGATAGAAAACGTTGAAATGGAAGTATGAAATTATGAAAGTGTATATATATATATATATATATATATACAACATACACATAATGTTTAAGGAGAATTAATTTAATACGACAACAAAAAGATCGATTTAATAAAAAAAAAGAATATATATATATATGTGTGTGTATATATTATATACGCATATATATATATCATATGTACAAATATACAAATGAAGATATCCAATTTAATTTCCATTTTCTAATTGCATTTATCGTGGGTCGACCAATCGAATCGTGTGCTTTACGATGACCGATCGAACGGCCGACCGATCGACCGACTGACTTATCATGAGTTGGTAACACTGCTTGACAGTGGTGCCGCTCCGTTTGTAGATAGTGTAGATTTGGGAATGCACTCTTTGGCAGGTGTAAGATTTAAAATTCGTTCTTTTTTTTTTTTAAACGTGGAAGCGTGTGCTTTTTCTCTTCTTTTTTATCTTACCCTGCTTACTCGCGTATCGATCAAACCGCAAACCGTTTGGATATTTAATGCCACGTCTTTTACGGTGAGTAATATCCTTTTCTTTCATTGCGTTAACGTTCGTCACGTGTTTTTAAGGTTATCTCGATATGCGTTATACAAGTGTCAAGCGTTCCGTTTTCGATATTTTTTTTTTTTTTTTATAAATAATTATCGATTAACACGTTCTAAGAACTACTTTTTTTTCTTCTTCAATTATCGTCATCATCATCATCATCATCATCATCATCATCATCATCATAATTATTATTATTCCTATTTCTTTTCTCAACGAAAAATATTGCCTATGATTTGTTAGACCGTTGAAAGCATTTATATCGATGGGGAGTAAATTATACGTACGAGTCGTACGTCAAATGTACGCTCGAACGTCGGCCTCTTTTTCTTTCTTTCTTTCTTTCTTTTTTTTTTTTTTTTAATTACGGCGCACAAATTTCAACGCTTCTCAAGTTTTGTCAATTATTATTAATAACGTCGAATGGTCTCGAACGCATGAGACCGATAGACGATAGCAATGATATAAAAAAAAAAAAAAAAGCGTTAGCCTCGACCAAAACGGGTAGTTTTTTTTATTTTCTTACTTGTCATACATTTTTATTCGTAGTTATATCGTGTCGAAATACATCGGATTATTTGACGCTTTAACGCGTGAAAATTTAATAATAATAATACCTTCTTGAGAGTCTTGAAGTCTTCTATTTTTACAATGTTCGTTCTATGTAGTCGCATAGGGGCGGTTGGGAGGGAGGGTGGGCGGGAGGGGTGAGCTGGTGGGAAGGAGAGGGGTAGGCGTTTAATAAAATTAGCAATCGATTGTCGAAGCAATCGATATTATTATTATCGATAATAATAATAATAATAATAATAATAATAATAATAATAACAATAATAATAATAATAATAATATTAATAATAATAATAACAAAGAAAATTTTCTTTAATTTCTTGAGATTTATCGTATTTGTGATTATATATATATATATATATTTTTTTTTATATATATATATATATATTTTTTTTTTATAATCTTTTGCACGTCGATATACGTAAGTACTGTGAGTACACCTATTTAGTCGAGAGACCTTCATTACGTGTCTCTCCGTTTGCCACCATTTTGTTTTATTTCATTTTTCTTTCTTTTCTATTTCTTTTTCTTTCTCTCCTTCTTCTTTCAAAGTTGTAACCATCGTACAAACGTCGAGAGGTACGTAAAATAATAGGTAATCGGGGAAAATTCATTGCACATACACATACACACACCATATATATATATATATATATACATACACATATATATACACATATGTCTTTTATGTATGCGTATATGTGTATTTGTAACATAGCCATGTACATTTCGTTAAAAGTCGCTAACCACAGGTACGTCACGTGTGTGTAAATAAATGTAGCATTTATTTAAATTAAAAGAAAAGAAGAAGAAGAAGAAAGAAAAAAGGAAATAAGAGAAGAAGAGAGATAGAGATAGATAGATAGATAGATAGATAGATAGATAGATCGATAGAGACAGAGAGTGAGATAAAATAAAGCGACGACGTGAAAAAGAAAAAGAGAAATAACTTTTTTAAAGCGAGAAAGACTTTACAAAAATATTAAAGACATTAAATAAATATGAATAGTAAAACGACGAATAGGATTACGGAGAGAACCGTTTTCCTTTTACTATCTCGAAGAAACGAAGAATAATTATATATGCATAATAACAATGTGTATAAACATAAATAATTTAACGAAGGGTGCAGACGGCCATTTTATTATTTTCCTTTCCTTTCTTTTTTTCTTTTTCCTCGCCGTTAAAACTTATCGTTAAATTTATACTAATTCGATATTCAGTTTGTTCGGTATACGCAAGGAAAATACTTTTGCGAACGAACGCACACAGTCTCGTATATTTTAATATGTATATATATATATATTAATATATTCAAGCTGATCGCGTTCGAATACTATTATATTATTAATTTAATTCAATCGCACGTATATATTGTCGACCAAAAAAAAAATAAGAATATATATATATATATATATATATATATATATATATCTATGTATACTGATATATCGCATAAGACATTCTTATTTTAATTCGCAAAAAAAAAAAAAATTGTTCGGACAATTTTATCGACGCATCTTTTTTTCTTTTCTTTTTTTTCCTTTCATTATTTTACCGATCGTTTGTAAAAAATTAAAAAAATGAGAAAAGAGAGAGAGAGAGAGAGAGAGAGACAAAAAAATCTTGTAAATCTCGCGGCTCTTGCACCCTTCACTCACTTAAAAGCTAAACCAATAAATACATGTTCGCCATTGCCACGTATCGTCGAATGGCACGTCGAGGACACCCCCACTCTTCAGGAATTTTGCGTACTTTTTCTTTTCTTTTTTTTCTTTTTCGTTTCGTTTATCTTCCTTATTTTTATCCTTAAGTACAGAAAAATATATATATATATATATATATATATATATATATATTTATATATTATATATATATATATATATATAATATGTATGCGTGTGTACGTGTGTATATATATATATATTTTTTTTTTTATCATATATACATATATATTCTTCTCCTTTCAAATTGATGGCCAAATTTTATCGAAAAACTTATCTCAGATATTCTGCTTTGTTGACTTTTTTTTTATCCTTTATTATTAACGTAATTCGTTACATGCGTCCTAATTTTATATATTCTTTTCGAGATGTATCTTCTTAGCGAAAAAGATAATATGTTATAAGTTGTTATTTATAATAGACAAATCTCTCTCTATATATATAATATATATATATTTATTTATTTATTTATTTATTTATTTCCTTTTTATTTTCTTTTTCTTTACTTGTTTTTTTTTTTTTTTGGAGTAGATTTTTCGTGAAGAGTTAAAGAATATCCGATCGACGTGAATACTTTCTTCTTTGTTTTTTTTTTTTTTTTTTTTTGTTCGAATCCTTCCTCCGTTTATCAATAATAAAATATTTTTCATCTAAAGCGCTCGGTGTGTGTTTGTGTGTTTGTGTTATAATCGAGAATTTTTTCCGGCACGACATAATATTATTATTACATTATTCACAACAATGCTCACGTTTAATAGAACGCGAATTTCATCGAACGTATTATTTCCACTTGTTCGCTCCGAGATATATCGATTTGTCCGAAATCCGAATCCTCTTCTCAGTTGTCCATGTCCTTGTCCTTGTCGTTGTCGTTGTCGTTATTTTT
>OU426858.1:8014707-8017207 GCA_911387685.1 Dolichovespula media
GTCCTCGGCAAAATTTTCGCTTGCATAGATCATGCCTCCTGGCAGTGGTTCTGGTTCGGCCAGTACAAAAATGTTGCTGCAAACAAGCAGAAACGCAACGAGACACGAGCTCGTCATTCCCTCGAAGACTTTTTCTTCCTGGAAAATAAAATAAAAAAAAAAAAAAAAAGAAAGAAAGAAGTTAACGAAAACACCTCAAAGAAAAAAAAAAAAAAAGAATGAAGCAAATAGAAACGATCGTTTATTTATTTCTCCTTTTGGTCTTCTTTCTTTTTATTTAATTATCGTCCCCGTTAATTCAATCGAACCAAATTTTTCTATTTAATTTCTAAAAATCGATCTCAATGTCTCCCTACGTCTTAAGATCTTTGATACGTTTACGATATCTATGATCAATGTGCGCGTATGTGTGTTAAATGGTATCTACGTTACGTATGATTGTGTATACGTGCTTTCGTGCGCGCGCGCGCGCACGTGTGTGTGTGTTCGTAGAAAAGAGTGAACTCACACACACACACACACACACACACACACACACACACACACACACACACACACACACACACACACACACACACACACACACACACACACACACACACACACACACACACACACACACACACTTTCGTTTCCCTTCTAAATTCCCTCACACCATCCTACGATTTTTCTTTTTAACCCCCTTTTCACGTCTTCATCGGGTGGAGAAAACAAAAAACAAAAAAAAAACAAAAAAAACAAAAAGAAAAGAGAAAAAAAAATCAATACCACTCGACGTGAAGTGAAATAATTGTCCACTTAGTGGTAAAATAAAAGGGTCGCGTTTAAACGAACAAATCGAATAAATTGTTTCATATTTTAGCAACCCTCTATCATACAACGTGCGTGTTCGTTCGTGCGTGTATGCGTGTACAAGGGATGCAACAAGTGGGAGAACTGTTATACAACGAAATCTCGCTTTCACGATCCGTTTAAAATATTATTCGATATTTATATTCGACCTATTATTTCCAAATTCATTTTGAATTGTTTCTTTGTTCTTTTCTTTTTTCTTTTTTTTTTTTTTTTTATTGTTGTTCTCGTCACCAAATAGAACGAAAATTATGAGCAACCGACGATCAATTAATCGTCGTATAAACGCAATCCTAACATATCTTCCAGGTATAATAATCTAATTAATTATTTGATAATGTGATAAGAAAATTATTACGTTTGTTTAAACGCGTATATCGTTTGATACAAGAAATTTGTGTGTTTCTCTCTCTCTCTCTCTCTCTCTCTCTCTCTCTCTCTGTCTCTCTGTTTGTCTCTGTCTCTGTCTCTGTCTCTCTGTCTCTGTCTTGTATAATTAATATCTCGAAATTCTACAACACAAAGGATAACTCTCGGGAGGATCTCATTTAGCATAACATTCATCCTATCTCATTAAGTATCTCAAATAAGATTCTATAGGGGTAGCAAAATCATTCCTTTGACGAGGGACACATATTATAAATTGCACGTGGGAGATGTAATTAAGATTTACCATGGAAAATATTAATTGCACCATAATTCGAAACGAATTTCGACGATTCGATCGTATCGTTTTCGGAATTCGTTCGTCGTCCGGCTTGTTATTAGGCATTTATATATATATATATATATATATATAAAAAAAAAAAAAAAAAAAAAAAAGAAAAGAAAAGAAAAGAAACGAGAGGAAAAAGAGGAGAAAACAAAAAAAAAAAAGAAAAGAAAAATATAGTTTTTATACTGATAGTTACTCTTACTTTTCACGATTATTATCGTTCTACGTTGAATAATGTAAAAAAGCTTACACGCACGAACATACACACGCGCACGTATTACACATAGACGTTTATATGTGTGCATGCATATAGGAAATATTGCGATAGTTTATCGAGTTCGATGGATAATCCGCGATGACCCCGCGAAAGAAAGAGCTCGCGAATCGATTTAATTCACACTTGCTTATTTTTTTTTCCTTTTTTCTGTTTCTTTTCTTTTTTTTTTTCTTTTTTTTTCTTTTTTTCTTACAGGTTTATTGTACCCCAAAGACTCGATAAAGTTATGCCAGAGGGTATAGACGAGAAACAATAATTTTGTTCGTTCGTACGTTCGTATTAGTTTCTCAACGACGATATTCAAAGTCTATTTACTTTGTATATCATGGAATAATGTCGACAAATTTCATTTAGCGATTCTACGCTCTACGATTTTTACTAATCGGCGAATCTTTTTCATTCGATCGATTTATATTTTTCTTTTCTTTTTTTTTTTTTTGTTTCTTACTTTCCACGCGACACACTTGTAAAGAATTGTTACATAAACTTTTCACGATGGAATACATGTGACACGATTGGAAAGATAAAAAAAAAAAAAGAAAAAAGAAAAGAAAGGAAGGAAACACTTTATGTAGAAATTTATGACGAAACGATCTCGATAATCAATCTCGATTTCTAACACCTCTCTCTCTCTCTCTCTTTTTTATTTTTATTTA
>OU426858.1:8027207-8032207 GCA_911387685.1 Dolichovespula media
CGCTTATAAGGAGAAAACATCGATCGTTAGGAATATGTTCGTCCATGGATCGTCCGGTGGTGAGTACATATATATATATATATATATATATATACACATATTTATTTATCTATTTATTTATTTATATATTTATTTATATATTTATTTATATATATAGATATATTTATCCTTGTAAAGACAGCAAAAAAAGAAAAGAATGAATGAAAGAAAGAAAAATAGTGTGGGCGAGGAGAACGATCGTACAATATTTCGTACCATTTGCGAAAAGGGTGCTTTACGAAGAAGAGAAAAAGACAGAGAGAGAGAGAGAGAGAGAGAGAGAGAGAGAGAGAGCAAAAAGAAAAACAGAAAGTAAATGAAAGATCCTTTGGGATCGCCATTTGTCTTAGCGATGGAATAATTAATTACTGACCGCTTTTCACGGTGTTACGACGTCGAGAGTGAAAGAGAGTGAGAGTGTGCGTGTGAGAGAGAGAGAGAGAGAGAGAGAGAGAGAGAGAGAGAGAGACGGACGTTGGTCGATTAATTAATTAATTTTTCTTAGAAAAATACGCGCGACCGTAATTTCTTCCCTTTTTCTTTTTTTTTTTAATTTTCTTTTCTCTTCTTTCTTTCTTTCTTTCTTTCTTTTCCTTTTTTTTGCTTCTTTATCCTCGAAAACATAAAATCTCACGTAGATCAAATCGAAACCCACTTACTACTAATCGGAGAACCAAAGAGAGAGAGAGAGAGAGAGAGAGAGAGAGATAGATCTATGTTAAATACAATTTTGAAATTTCCCGCTCTTCTCGATCAACCATTTTCGTTCGACGATGTCGGCCATTTTCTATCAATTCTTTTTTTTCTCTCTGTCTCTCTCTCTCTCTCTCTCTCTCTCTTTATCTATCTATCTATCTCTCTTTCTATTCGAAGATGCGTCATCGTCTAAGAGAAGTCAATTGAGAAATACGAGAGAAAAGTGTGAAACGTGCGATAGGGTGGGGGAAAGGAAGGGATGGTGGGATAAGGGAGAGAGAGAGAGAGAGAGAAGGGGGAGAGAGGAGGGAGGGTACGAAGCTATCAATGAAGCTATCGACTTCACATTGGCCGCGTAAACATACTCATAGTTTCTTCTCTCTCTTTATTCCATACTGTCCGTCTGTCTATCTCTCTCTGGCAACAAACTCCGTCCTTCTCCCTCTCTTCCGTTTAATTCTCTTTTCCTTTATTTTTTTCTTTTTTTTTTCTCTTCTATTCTTCCTCTTCTCATTCACTTAGTTTCATTACGGTTCGTAGAATGTAAATCCTTTCTCACGTTCCTCTCTCGGGATATATTTTATTGTTCTTTTTATTTATTTATTTAATTATTTATTTATTGATTGATTGATCTTTCAGTTGTATCATTTGTCATCAGGATTGCGACCATCGACCACGTCTCTTTGGAAAATGATTTTGTTACTTCGAGAAATCTCTCTCTCTCTCTCTCTCTCTCTCTCTCTCTCTACTTTCTCACGTTCTTCTTATATTGGATTATTTTATTTATTTATTTTTTTTTTTAGTTGTATTATTTATCCGTCACGATTGCGACGATCGAACACGTCTCTCCACAAAATGATTTTGTTACTTCGAAAAACCTCTCTCTCTCTCTCTCTCTCTCTCTCTCTCTCTCTCTCTCTCTATCTATCTATCTCTTTAAGAGCTTAATCGTACCGCAAAGATGAATTCCTTATGAGCGAACAAATATGATACCGGAATCGGATACAAGGAAACCATTAATCAAATCGACCGAATAGACCAGCACCGCCGCGGCCGATTCACCACCACCACCCCCACCACCACCAACACCAACACCAACACCATTACCACCACCACGAGTGGAAGATTTTTTTGCGGGGTTATCTACTGTTACTCGCGTCCGGCCAGTTGCCTGACTAACTGCCGGCCGGCCAATCTACGAGGGTATTCCCTTTTTCAAAACGGAAGCTCGATTATAGACTCTTCTCTCTTCCTTTTTATTATCATCATTATTACTATTGTTATTATTATTATTATTATTATTATTATTATTATTATTATTTTTTCTCTATTTTTCTTTCTTTCTTTTTCTTTTTCCTTTCACTTAATCTCTCTAAAACCCGACCATTCCGATCACTTTTTCTATTTTTTTTTCTTTTTTCTCTTTTTTTCTCTTTTTTTTCTCTCTTTTTTTTTCTTTTTTTTTCTTTTTATCTCTCTTTTTTTTTTCTTTTTTTCTCTTTTTTTTTTCTTTCCTCTCTAAAACCCGACCATTCCGATCACCATTTTCTATTTTTTTTTCTTTTTTTTTTCACGACGAAGACACCATTCGCATTTCACAAAATTCCTCGCAAGTTCCAAATTTTTCCAACTTCTTCTACCCACCACTACCCACTACTATCACTACTACTACTATTACTACTACTACTACTACTACTAATCTACTACTACTAACATTGCGTTTTTCGAGATTTGACGTCCCTTTTGCCTATTTTCTTTTTTTTTTTTTCGACAAGAAGAACGATACTTCTTATAAGAATAATTATTGACTTCACTCTTGTTTTTTTTTTCTTTTCTTTTTATTTTTTTTTTTTGTAAACGTTGCATCGATCGAGTTGGGGGGGGGGGGGAAGGAAAAGAATATTTGTGGTCGAATTTATTGTCGAAATGATTTCTCGTCGGACTCTTTTTAACGTTCATTTTTCTTTCTTTTTTCTTTTTTTTTTTTTTTTTTTTTTGGGCGGGTGGGGTGTGCGAGTGGGGGGTGAGAAGTGATGATGGTGGTTCGAGCTTTGCTTCATTTTTTTTCTTCTTATTCTTTTCCTTTTTGTACAATGAACGAAGTCGCATGACTGTTTTGTAAAAAAAAAAACAAAAAAAAAAAAGAGAGAAAAGAAGAAATCGATTGCGCCGATTGAAGCAATGGAAACAAATAGGTATTATCCGTGAATTTAGAAAGAAGAAGTGGGATAGAATGAGAGAGAGATAGATAGATAGAAGTAAGAATAAAGAGAGAGAGAGAGAGAGAGAGAGAATGGCGGGTGTAAAACGCATAATAATGAAGGAGCAATCATTCCTCGTACGTTCTTACCGTTGAATGGTTTTTATCAATGACCTTTTGTACGCGACTCGCTTAATGAAAAATGTGAATCGCCGCTTGGCCACCTTCAATGGAGGATTTTCTACCCCCGCGCCCTCCCCCGACCCCTTCATTTTTACGTGAGCCGCTTTTACGCGTCGTGTTAAACGTTACACCCCCGGCGGTGAGTCGATTATTTTTTGTATTTTTCCTTCTTATTTCCGTCCTCAATTTCTTCTTCCTTTCTTTTTTTCTTCACTAATTTCCGACTCTTTTTATTTTATCTTTCCTTTTTTAATCTTTATCGTGACGAACGATCGGCGAAGAAAACGGAAAGAGGGAGGGAGGGAGGGGGGGGGGTGGGAGCTTTAAAAATTCGTGTCTCAATTAATATATCGATAAAAGATTAAGTTAATCGTTGAATTTATCGTCGTAATACTTATCCGCGGTTAAATTTATTAATCTTATAGTTTTATGAAAAATTGAAATGGCCTTTCGAATCGCTTTTCCATTGTCCGTTCGTTAATTAGACAAATAAACTAGACAACGAAATTAGAACAAAAAGTATCTTCGTATGTGTATATACATACGCACGCACATACGTATGTATTTATGATATGTATTTAATGTATGTATGTAATGTATGTTGTATGTATGTATTTATGTATGTATGAAGAAAGGTTTATAAAAGTATAATGAAACATATGTATGTATATAAAAAAGAGAAAAAAATAAAAAAAAAAAAAAAAAATTATAGATATCCGTTGTCGAGTTCCGTGAAAAATCTAGACGAGGAGTCGACTAAAATCACAATCTCGACCGGGATAAAAGATGTTTTGTTCAGGGATCGCGACCTGATTCGCTTTTATTGAATTATTTGCTTGTTTTCTTTTTTATTTTATTTTATTTTATTTTATTTTGTTTTCAGATGATAAAAAGATTAATATTTTCAGTGTTAGGCGATACTGGCCCGTTAAAAACCAATTGTTTAATCGTTCCATTATAATTCCATTCGTCTTTACCTTTTCTCTCTCTCTCTCTCTCTCTCTCTCTCTCTCAATCTCTCAGCGTTACACTTGACCCACTGTGTTTACCATGCATCCTATCGTTTATAAAACTTTCCACCGTCAAAGAAATGCATTTTCCATTACGTTCTTTCTTATTATTATTAATTATTATTAATTATTATTATTATTATTATTATTATTATTATTATTATTATTATTATTATTATTATTATTATTATTATTGATTATTATGATTAATTATTCTTATTATATACATATTTATATATTTTATATATTTTATATATATATATATATATTAATTAAAGAATAATTAATATATATATGAATTACTCTTATTAACAATTATTATTATTATTATTATTATTAATTATTATTATTATTATTATAATAATAATAATTAATAAATTTTTATTAATAATAATAATTATTATTATAATTGTTAATAAAAATAATAATAATTATTATTATTATTATAATTATTATAATTATTATTATTATCTGACTCGTCGAAATAATAATTAAAATTAAAAAAAGCAAAAAAATAAGAAGAAGAAAGTGACGGAATAAAAATTCGTCGATGTTTTTATCGAGAGAGAGAGAGAGAGAGGGGGGGGGGAGAAAGAGAGAGAGAAGAAATAATAATTATAATAATAATAATAATAATAATAAAAAAAAAAGTTTTGGACAAGGCGTCAAAGCGCTACTCTCTTTTATTACTTTATTATCGATTCGATTGTTGCTTTCTTCTTCGTTCATAATTAATAACGATTATAAATCGTTGAAGTTCATCGACGGGGGATGAAGGGGTATGCGATTTGTACGTAGGAGCGAACGAATGGGGGGATAAAACTGACCGAATAGAATGAATTAAACTTGATTAACGAACGAACGAACGAAAG
>OU426858.1:8037207-8062207 GCA_911387685.1 Dolichovespula media
ACGATAATCGTCGTGTCGATTCGATTGATGGAACAATTATCTATCTTACGTACACGTTGGGAAAAAGAAGATCGAGTTCTCGAAAAAGACATTCTCCCGAAGTGGTGGTATAAAATAAAAAGTATCGGAATTGAGATTAGTGGCGCGTTCCGATAACGTGATGATAATGTCGGGATTGTTACAAGCATAAGTTCGTACGATAAATCTCAAATTTAAACGTAGTTTTGATCCTTCGAATCTCTCGTCGAAGGATTAAGAAGGTCGCACACACACACACACACACATGCACATACACACATGCACATACACACATGCACATTCACACACACAACGCATACGTACGTACGTACACGCACGCGTGGGTGGAGACGTGAAGATATAAAAATACACGTACGAGTATGGTGGGGGAGGTTTGGTGGGTAGGGGGTGGTGGGGGCAAAAAAAAATTCTTCTAGAAAAATTCTCAATCTCGTCCTTTCGACATAAAAATTTGAATATTGGAGAATCGATCGGGATAATATATCGAAAAGATCAAATTTATACGTACAGGATTATATTCTTGTCATCGTTACAATCATATAATCATCGTTTTTTATTCAATCGTCATCATTGCATTGTCATTGTCATTCCTATCATAATCATCATCGTCATCATCATCGTCATCATTATTATTATTATTATTAATCCGAACATATGAGCCGTTTATTTTGAAAGTGGGGTGAGTCCATTCGTCGAAGAGTAAAAAAAAAAAAAGAAAAATAAACATAATATTCTTATTACGAATTAACGTAAAACTTTGTTTTCGTTCGTATAAAAAAAAAAAGAAAACAGAAGGAAGCGAGAAAGAAAAAAAAATCATGGTCTTGTCCTACTTTCGATATCAACGGGCTCATATATTTCTTTTTTTTTTTTTTTTTCTTTCTCATTGCCGTTGTTTCGTGAATTTACTGTTCCCGGTTTTGCAAGAATAGCTTTTTATTATTTTTTTTTGTTTTACGATAACGATGACGATGATAATGACAACGACGACGATGATGTTATTAATGATGAAAAAGACACCGGATATATATCTGTTGCTATGCCTGACCAATGACACGAGTCACTACTACTACTACTATTACTACTATTGCTACTATTATTACTATTACTACTACTACTACTACTACTATTACTACTATTGCTACTATTATTACTATTACCTCACTACTACTACTACTATTACTACTATTGCTACTATTATTACTATTACCTCACTACTACTACTACTATTACTACTATTGCTACTATTATTACTATTACTACTACTACTACTACTACTACTACTATTACTACTATTGCTACTATTATTACTATTACTACTACTACTATTACTACTATTGCTACTATTATTACTATTACTACTACTACTACCACTACTACTACTACTACTATTACTACTATTGCTACTATTATTACTATTACTACTACTACTACTACTACTACTACTAAATTATTTACCACCAATCCGATGCTTTCTTTCTTTTTTTTTTTCTTCTATTTATATACCAAAAGAAACGTATTATAATTAATATTTGAAACGTATATAAAAGTCTTATACGATAATAAATTTTATACGAATATATACGATTGGTAGATTAATCGCGCTATTATCAGGGCCGTACTGGCTCAATTAATTACCATCTTTGATAATTTTCTGAAGAAATTGTTTCGTGATATTCGCGTGGCTCCATCACCCCACCCCACCACACCTCACCCCACCCCACCCCAACCCCCTATCATTTCGTTCCCCTTCGACTCTTACGTTCTCTCGTCTATGATGTACGTCGTACGTCTCTCTCTCTCTCTCTCTCTCTCTTTTTTTTTCAGTTTCGGCGTGATAAATTGACAAATAAAAGCGACATAAATTTTTACCATTAATTTTGAAAAGAAAAACGAAGTTAATTTTTACCATTAATTTAAAAAAAAAAAAAGAAGGAAAAATTAATTCTTACCATTAATTTTTGGAGGGAAAAAAGAAATCAATTTTTTGCCATCAATTTTTAAAAGGAAAGAGGATCGACAAGACAAAATAGAAAGAAAAAGAAAGCTAACGAAAATAATTAAATGATTAAATTAAATAAACAAATAAATAAATAAACGAACGAATAGACGAATTCTCTTATCGTCGTCGATTTTTTCGTTTCCGTTATCCGGTACGAAAATTTCGAAAATTTTTATTTAAATAATTAAAAAAAATAGAAAAAGAGAACGATTTCTTTGTGGGGAAGCGAAAGAAAAAAATATAAAGATTCATAGATCGCGGCGTCCCTGCGAGATCTAAGCTGCGGAGTAGTAGGGGTAAGGGCGGAAGGCGAGGGGGGAATACGGAGTCGCGTGAATGGACGCACATTCTCTTTGTTTGCTCGTTGACCCGTAAAAATTCCAAAAAAAAGAAAAAAAAAAAAAGAAAAAAAATCTCTCGCTATACGAGAGAAATTTTTGAACGGGACATACGTTTCGACAAGACTATCGTATTTGTAATAAAAATTATTGTTTCGGTTCCAACGGGTTTGATCGTAATTTTTTGGTCTCGAAATTTTTCTTGTTCTTTTTTTTTTTTTTTCTTTTCTCTCTGTCCGTCCGTCCGTCTGTCTTTCTCATTGTCGGCAAGTTTCCTCGATCGAGAAAGGTTCCGAACTCGGAGTTGACCTCGGACAATCGCTCTCGAACGCGTGCACGAACGAAACATGCGAAGCTATTGAATGTAAGTGCGAAGAGAGATAGATAGTGAGAGAGAGAGAGAGAGAGAGAGAGAGAGAGAGAGAGAGAGAGAGAGAATGCTTCGTCATCGACCGTCATCATAATGCGATTTATCGTTCATTATGTTTACTCTAGTCTCCGCAATGATTTTTTTATTTTGTTGTTCGCCTTCGTAATCCCCATATGTATGTAAGTATGCATATATGTATGTGTGTATGTATGTATGTATGTACGTATGTGTATATATATATATATATATATATATATGTATGCATGTATGCATATATGTATGTATGTATGTATATATGTATATATGGATGTATGTATATATGCATGTATGGATGTACGTATTTATGTATGTATGTATGTATGCATTTATGTATGCGTTGTACATGTGTATGTGATGGTAGTGGTGTAATAGTGATAGTGATAGTGGTGGTGGTGATGGTGATGGTGATGGTGTGGTGTGGTGTGATCTTCTTGCGTATGTGTGCGCGCGAATACGCAGTTTGTTCACAGATAAAAGAAAAGGAAAAACAAGTAGGAAGGAGAAGGAAAGAATTTGATTTCCTCTTTTTTTTTTTTTCATCAATTTTTTTTCCTTTATTATTAGATCTTATTCGCCAATTTCGTATATTCTAGGAGAATGCATTTTTGTGATGACATTTTTCCGACCAACTTCGCAAAATGTACGAAGTTTAGGGATAATTTTGTTCTTTTCGAAATATGAATGAGAAGAGAGAGAGAGAGAGAGAGAGAGAGAGAGAGAGAGAGAGAGAGAGAGAGAGAGAGAGAGAATATACGAGCGTGAATGTACGTAAGAGTGGGAATAATGGATGGAACGATCGATTTCGAGATCGATTTCGAGATCGATTTACGAGCGTTTTTTCTTTTTTTTTTTTTTTTACCTTTTCTTCTTCCTTCTCTCCTTAAGATCGGTCCTTCTTTTTCTTTAAAGGAAGAAAAAGAAAGAGAATAAGAATAAGAAGAATGAAAAGAAGAATAAGATAAAGGAAGATAAAAGTGGAAAGTAAAGTATGCCACGAAGTAAAATCTTTCGGGGGAATCTCGAGTGGACGTTCGAGATCTAAAAAAAAAAAAAAAAAAAAAAGAAAGAGAAAGAAAACAAAATACGTAAATAAAAAAAAAAAAAGAAAAGAAGAAAATAAAGTGGACGATGGGAAAATGAGAATATGTGAAAGTGAGTGTGAGAGTGAGAGAGAGAGAGAGAGAGAAAGAGAAAAGAAAAAGGGTAGAAGAAGTAGAAGAAGTAGAAGAAGTAGTAGAAGTAGAAGAAGAAAAGAAAAGATATTATAAAACGTAGAAAGCGAGACACGCTTCGAACGATTATCGCATCGAAACTCTATCGATCAATGACTTTAAAATAAGACTCGCTTTGCGATATCCTTGACCCGATATCGTGTCCGATATTTCTCGCGCTCGATCTCTTCGTTTATTTCTTTCTTTCGATTTTTATTTCTCTGTTTTTCTTTCTTTTTTCTTATTTCCTCCTCCTCCCTCCTGCCGTCCCTTTTTTTTCCGTTCTTAAAATTAAAGCCGCTTTCTTCTTTCCGATTTTACGCTTGTTCCTCGTATCTTTTTTCGTTCCTTCATTAGAACTGACTCTTTTCATCCTTTTTTTTTTTGTTTTTATATATCTCCTTTCATTTCTTCCTTCAAATAAATTCTTCGGTATCGATATATATATATATATATATATATATATATATATATATATATATATGTGTGTGTGTGTAAATATATTTTCGATTTTTTTCTCTTTCTTCTTCTTTTTTTCTCTATTTATTATTATTTCTCTCTCTCCCTCTCTCTCTTTTTTTCTTTTTTTTTTTTTTTTAATTTCATTCGTTAACCTCATACCTTCGCACGTTTCATTAATTCTTTTTCCTTCCGAAAGCCTCGGTAATTTTCGTCGTCGGTAAGATATGTATATATATATATATATATATATATATATTTTTTTTTTCTTTTATTTTTTTTTGTTTATCTTCTTCCAACGTCACGTACGAATCTCGAACGAATCTCTATCGTCTCTCAACGACGAGAAACGATCATTATTATTATATATGTGTGCGTGTAAAGAACCGAGTAACCAATCTCCCTCTCTTCGATTTCGTCACACCCCGAATGCGATTAGATTCCGATAGAATGTTTATTTATCAATATACATATACATATATATATATATATATATATATATATATATATATATATTCACGCTCCGTCGCTCTTTCTGCGATTTCTTTTACTTTTCTCTTCTCTCTTATTATTTCTCTTCTATTTCTTTTACTTCTTCCACGTCTTCTTCTTCTTCTTCTTCTTCTTCTACATCTTCTTTTTCACGAATTTCACGATGTAACGCTAATAAGAACGTCAATCGTTTCGTTTCTATCTTTCGTTGAAATTGGAGAACAAATTTTTTTTTTTCAATGAAAAAAATATGTATATATATATATATGTGTGTGTGTGTGTGTGTGTGTGTGTGTGTGTGTGAAAATAATTTATTCGAATTTTTGATTAGTCTTTAATTTTTACCTTTCTTTTCTGTTCTTACTTTTTTTTTTTTAATGTATATATATATATATATATATATATATATATATATATATATATATATACAGGGTGTTTCAGTTAAACGAGACCGTCTATACATACATAACATTATACAAACTATATATACAAACCATATATATATATAAACTATTCATATTACGTATATACGTTTATTAATATACCTCTTTTTGAACCATTCAAAGTGTGCCATGAAAAAAAAAAACATTGAAACACCCTGTATAACGATAAAGATAATAATTATCAGCACGACGACTAATGCAATTTTCTTTTTCTCAACTTTGCTGCGTTATAATCCTCACCAATCGATTAATCATTCAATTCACGAATTGCGATCGTTCGATCGTATCCAACAGATTCATTATTATTGTATTTATGTCGTACGACACGTAATGGTATAAACGACGTAATAATAATCCGTAAAGAGGTGTTGTTCCCGGGTGACCAATTTTTTTGGATATAAAGTATAAAAAAAAAAAAATAAAAAATAAAAAAAAATGAAAGAAAAAAGATAGAAAAAAAAAAAAAATTTGTTGTCTCGGTCGACGCTCGTACGAAACGTTTTCATTATCGACCGGACGCGATAACGCCTAATTGAAAACATTTTATTTTTTTGTTTCCTTTTCTCTCTCTCTCTCTCTCTCTCTCTCTCTCTCTCTCTCTTTCACACTCTCCCTCCCTTCACTTCACTCTTCTTCTTTCTTTAACACGTTACACGTATTTTTCAAACAAGGCTTTATTACGTCGGACGAAAAGAAGAAAGACGAAAAAAAAATATAAAAAAGAATAAAAATAAAAGAAACGAAGAAGAGAAGAAGAGAGAGAGAGAGAGAGAGAGAGAGAGAGAATGAAAGGGGGATATAAATGTGCAATTGATATTTGGGGCGTTCGTGTTATAATGGAAACGTTCAAAACAACGTATTAAAAAAAAGAAAAAAAAAAAAAAGAGAACAAAAAAAGAAACAAACAAAAAAAGAAGAAAGAAAGAAATAAACGATACAAACAGTATTTACAAAACAATCGATGATACACCGTACAATACCTATTTACTTACATACTTTATATCAAATGTCCGAATGTTCGTTGATTAACAAGAGACGAAACATTTGTCGTATTAATTCCTTTTTTAATTTCGTTCTAACAATCGGCTCGTAAAAAGTGCGCGTCGTTTGATCGTTAAAAGCAAAAAAAAAAAAAAAAGAAAAAGAAAAAGAAAGAAAGAAACAAAAAATCAAAAAAGAGAAAAGCGAGCGAGCAAAAGAAAAAGAAATAACTCGTTCTCCTATCAGAAGTTTCAAAGCTCTGTTCTCTACGATGTTTAACCCCTCCCTAGATTTTTTTTTTTCCTTTCTTTTCTTTTTTCATTTTATTTTATTTATTTTTCTTCCTTCTTACCCGTCCGAACGTGACGCAGAGAATTCATTAACGAGTTGCCAGTCTTTTGATCTTCGAATGTCAAGTCGATAAAAAAGAAAAAAAAAAAAAAATAAAAATGGTCTTCCCTTTGACACTCTCACCCCACAGCCCCACCCCTATTATCCCCTCGTAGCCGACCTTTTTATTTTATTTCATTTCATTTCATTTCATTTTATTTCATTTTATTTTATTTTATTTTATTTTATTTTCATCTCTTCTTTACTTCATTTCACTTTATCTCAATTCATGTAATTTCATTTCATTTTACTTCATTTTCTATTTTTTTCTTTTCTTTTTTTTTTTCTTTTTTTTTTTTTTTTTTTTTTTTAACGTACCATTCGTATGTAAAACGGTGTCTGTGCAGGTTGCAAGAAGTCTCATTGAAAAAGGGGGTTTGTTTACGCGCGTTAAACTTCCACCCTCTCGCTCAACTCCACCCCCACCCCCACCCACACTTTTGTCCCTTCTCTTCTCTCTCCTTCTTATTTTTCTTCTTCTGCTGCTGCTGCTGTAGCTGCTTCTTCGTGTTCTTTTTTTTTATTTCTGTTTTATTTTTTTTCCTTTTTTTTTCTTTTTTTTTTTTCTTTTAATTTAATTTCCGGTGAACGAGCAAAACTTTTTTTGACCTTCTCTCGGAGTAAGCAAGTATCGTGGTATTGGTCGCGATTGATCGTAATTATTTCACGGTTTCTCGTTTAATGAAATACGAATGGTTGGGCGATCGTTGAAAACGGAGGGGGCGTAATATTCTAATTTCGAATGGGTTATTAGATGTAAAAAAAAGAAATGTGTGGGAGGATTAGTGTTAATTATCTTTCTCTTTCTTTCTTTCTTTTTTTTTTCTTTTTCTTTTTTCTAATCGATACGTTTATTCGATAAGTGTACGTACGTCCATATTGTATATATATATATATATATCGTCTTTGCCTTATCGTAATGTGCATTGTAAATATTTGCTTATAAAATACTTGTACATAATAGTACATAATATATATTTATAAATATATTTTATATATTTATATACAGGGTGTTTCAGCCCAAGGAGCCAAAGTCGAAATATTTTCTTTGATTATATTTTTCTTTTTCCTAACTTAAATAATCAAAAAGAGGTATGTTATGAATAGTATATATATATATATATATATATATATATATATATATATATATATATATATACACCATACAATGGTATAATTTTACATATGTTATAAGCGGCCACCTGAAGCTGAAACACCCTGTATAATAATTATAATAATAATAGTAATAATTTATGCAAACTTGCTAGTGTTCAATACGAATTGACAATTAATTCGATCAAACGAAACGTAGTCGACCAATTATCGCGCTCGAATTCATTTTCACGATATGAAATTATTTATTCTAACTAGATAGTTCGATCGTCTGTGAAATGTGCTCACCCTTTACTTTCTTTCCTCTCTTTCTAACCCTTCTCTCTCTCTCTCTCTCTCTCTCTCTCTCTTCCTCTTTCTATCTATTGAGTGGCAAATTCATACGAGGAAAAGATAAATAAAAATAAAAATTAAAAAAAAAAAAAAAGAAAATAAAATAGATCAAACGAATCGAGTCTTGTTACGAGACTACTTGTTAACAACAAATTCGATTGTCCTTGGAATACTTACACACACACACACACACACACACACACATCGTTCTTGATACAATGATAACGTCAATCAGATAGATCTACAATTCTAGGTATCGATCTATGTGATGTAATCCAATCGAAAATGTATGAAAGGAAAAACGTACGATTATAATAGTGATGAATAATTTGTCCTCTTTCTTTTTTTTCTCTCATTTTTTCTTTCTTATTTTTCTTTCTGTTTTTTTTTTTTATTTTTTTTCCTCTCTCTTTCGTTCGTACTTTTCAAGATAATAAAGACAAATCCTCGTGAATTATTATCATTGTTATCATTATTATCATTATTATTATTATTATTATTATTTTTTTTTTTTTTTATAATAATACAAAATTTGAGTCGCCCTTAATATATAACAGAAGGTAAAATCTTTAACGTTTCAATCATCTCGATCTCAATTATCCCTTATCGTAGACCGACGATCGAACATTTAACAAATATTAATTAATGACAAATATAATGCATAACAACGTGTTATAACGTTTATACAAAAATTTCATGCAACGTCTTATTTCGTAATAATAAACGTTATCCCGTTTTTCATATATAAAATTTTCGGAAAATTTCACTCGTCGATATAATACGTCCCGTCGTTTGTGAAAAATTTATTCGCGCGAGGGAAATTATGAAAATTATGCTCCCTTTTTGATGGTGGACGGGGAGAGGAGGAAGGGAAGGGGAGGGAATACTTACTTTTCAGACATGAATTCTATTAAATAATGAACGTTAACGATCGAGGTAACACTTTGATTCGTTCATAATTGATTCCTCCTCCTCCTCCTCCTCCTTCTCATCTTCTTCGATTTCACTTTCGTTCTAAAACGATCTATGAGAAAATTAAAGAGAGAGAGAGAGAGAGAGAGAGAGAGAGAGAGAGAGAAAGGTTCCTTGTAAGATGGCGAACCAAATCAATTGTCTTCGCATTTGTAGGGGTTGGTGGGAGGTGAGGGGGTGGGGTGGGAGGGGGTCGATTCTTTTCACCGAATGACCCAAAAGGAAGTGCGTACGGATTGTGTTTGTCCCTCGGTGACAAAAATTATCGTAGAGACAAAGAGAACAATTAAAAAGACAAAGAGAAAGACGACAATCGTAGGATGACCGTGGAGGAGGAGAACGGACGGGGTGGTGGGGGTTTGGAGGAGAAGGAGGAGGAGGAAGGAGGGAGGGAGAGAGAGAGGAAGAGGAGGTTCTTGGCCTCGCACGAGATCATCCATGAGAAATAGATATCTGTGCCAAATCCCGGTGACTTTCCATAGCGAACTCTGTTCTTCCTTTCTCTCTCTCTCTCTCTCTCTCTCTCTCTCTCTCTCTTTGTCTCTGTCTGTCTCTCTTTCTCTCTCGCGACTGTGCGTTGATCGGGAAAAAAAGAATTTATAATTAAGTAAAAAGAATAGTAATATGTGAAAGGAACGGAATAAAAAAAATAAAAAGATGAGAAGTTAAAAAAATTAGAAAAAATTAAAAAAAAGTAAAAAAAAAAGAAAGTAAAAAAATATCCAGAGCGCTCCAATTGTCATTGGTTCTCTTCCGGCACTTATTTATGCAGAAGATCGGAAAAGTTTTGCTGTTCGTGTGTTTATATACATATATATATATATATATATATATATATATATGTATGTATGTATGTATGTACGTATATCGTTACATGCGATGTAAAAAAAAATGTGCGCGAGCAGGACTTGCGGAATTTGCCTTTCCTTTTTTTCTTTTTTGTTTTTTTTTTGTTTTTTTTTTAAATATATTTATCGATCCCTCATCCTTTTCCCTATTTCGAGAAACGCATGAAAAACTTCGAATGACACTAATCGAATGCCGAGCGTTCGCGATGATAGAACTCCTTTCATCCTAATTCGAAAATTACTTAAGTTTAAACTTTAAGTCTGCGAACTTGAAACGAATAAAAGGATCAACGCGAACGAAGTGAGGAGAGAAGGGTAGGATAAGTAAAAAATTAAAAAAAAAAATTATTAAAATTAGAAAGAAAAAAGAAAGACAACAATAAAGTAAAAAATGCAAAAAAAGAAGAACAGAAGAAGAAGAAGAAGAAGAAGAAGAAGAAGAAGAAGAAGAAGAAGAAGAAACATGCAATATGGAATTGATTAAATATAAAATATTTCTTTCTACGAGAAAAAATAACTCTTGAGGGAAGCAACGTTGAAGAGTTTTCTTCGTGAGTTAATTGATGAGTTTCCGAGTGAACGAGCGAGCGAATGAGTTAGAGAATAATTAATTAATTAAGTAAGCAAGCAAGTAAATAAATAAATAAATAAATAAATAAATAAATAAATAAATAAATGCGAAGGAAGCACGTGGCGAGATTTATCGAGCCATTGTGCGTTAGTTCTGTGTAACGTTATTTCTCTCTCTCTCTCTCTCTCTCTCTCTCTCTCTCTCTCTCTCTCTCACTCGTTAGACAAAATAAAATGACGGCATTCTTGAATCATCGTAAGCTTACGGCTTTCTCAATCGACGAGCTACATACATTTTTTTTTTTTTTATTTTTTCAATTTTATCTTCGTTGTAATTCGACGATTCCTTTTCGCATAAGAGTGAGTGCGTGTGTGCGTGTGCGTGTGTGTGTGTGCGAGAGAGAGAGAGAAGAAAAGAGAGAGATGAAGATAATAAAGATGGATGAAGAGGAAGAACGAAGTTGATAAGGGAGAGAAGGAGTATGGGATATATAAAGGAATAAGGAAAAGAGTGGAAAATGAGAATGAGAAAGGGAGATGGAGATATCGATAGATGGACGGACGGACTGAGACAGAGAAACTGACGGAGATAGACAGACACAGAGACAGAGAGAGAGAGAGAGAGAGAGAGAGAGAGAGAGAGAGAGAATTTTATTCGTAGGAATGATGGTGGTGTATGTAAATACACATGTATGGTAAGTCAGTAACGGAAAGTTACGGAGGCGATAACCGCATCTAATAATTCAAACGCGTACTCGCGTACTCGAGAAGGATGAGGAGGAGGAGGAGGTGGTGATGGAGGAGGAGGAGGAGGAGGAGGAGGAGGAGATATATTCAATTGAAAGTCTGTCGCGATGATTCCCGCGCGATCCGTCCGATTCCTCCCTCTGGATCGATTGAATTGATTTCTCCCTGACTCTCGTAGACTCTTGGTCGCCTTTTCAAGACGCATTCTCTCTCTCTCTCTCTCTCTTTTTCACTCACTCAGTCACTTAGTTGGTGCAGTGATCCGTTCCAGGAATGATAGAGAACTCCTTTACATAGTCTCTCTCTCTCTCTCTCTCTCTTATTCTGTGTGTGCGTTTATCTCTATTTATCTCTGTTTATCTCTGTCTCCTGCACTTATGCACTCCCATTTTCTTTGACAAAGCGGAAAACCTCTGATATAAAACATGAAGTCATCGTTTTCGTATTATTTATTACTCCGTCAAATTCTTTTTCTTATTTGTTCCATGAATTTCTTGTTTCCTTTCTTTTTCTCGTTTTTTTCTTTAAATTTCTTTTTTTTGTTGTTTTTTTCGTCTCATTCCGATTGTCGTCATCAAAGGGCAGATATTATTCGCTCGAATAAAAAAAAAAAAAAAAAAAAAAAAAGAAAAAAAAAAAAAAAACATAAAAAAACATAAAAAAAAAAGAAAGAAATGATTCGTTATCCTGTCGGATTGATTTGTTCCAAAATTGTATTCATTTTAATTATCTAATCGATTTAAATTATTTTCTTTTGCCCTTTTTCTCTCATCCAACCCATCCCACCCCACCCCACCCCACCCCACCTCGTTTTTTTCCCCTCCTGTTCAAATACCACAAAAATATTTGGTCCCTCCTCTTTTTCTTCTTCTTTTTCTTTTTTCCCTTTCTTTTCTTTCCTCTTCTTTTTACAGACGGATTTAAAAGCGACCACGTACTCTGGTGTAAGCTCCTTTTACCCCAGGCGTCAAAGAGAATTTATAATTTGCAAAGTAAACAGCTGATCAAATTGTTCTCGCGTATACTCTTGCAAGACGAGGACTCGATGTTGGAGGATCTCGAGCAGGGTGATATCGCAGAGACGATTCGTCTGTTTTTCGAGAGCAGCGCGGTCGTTAAAGCCTCGTCTAAAAGTTTGCTCACGATTCAAGAGGTAAAGTATTATTTTTTTTCTTTTTTTTTTTCTTTAATTTTTCTTCTTCTTCTTCGTCTTTCTTTTCCTCCTCCTCCTCCTCCTCCTCCTCCTCCTCCTCCTCCTCCTCCTTCCACCAGCTTTCCGCCCTTCATTCCTTTCATTTCGTACCGCGACAATTTTTCTTTTTTATTCTTTTTTTTTTCCCTTTCTACATGCGATTTTGAATGCTCGTCGTTTCGTCGTCCATATTGGATCAGAATATTTAGTCGATGAAAAACGGGGGATCCTTCAGTCGTACGTGCGATCCCTATTTTGCATTGAAATCATTTTCAAATATAGATGTGTAGGAAGTTTGGTTGGTCAGGCTAGGATTTACTCTCCTCGTTTAATGCTCCATCCACTTTGGATTCAATCGAAAAATAAGAACTTCCCCTTCGACGGGTTTCTTTTTTTTGTCGTTTTCTTTTTTCTTTTTTCTTTTTTTTCCATTTCAATTTCATTTCTATTCTATTCTATTCTTTCCTTTGATTTTCTTTTCTTTTCTTTTCTTTTCTACGTGGAACAAATCGACCCTTCTTTAAGCCGGACCACCCCACATGTATTTATTTTTCTCTCTCTCTCTCTCTCTCTCTTTCTTTCTCTCTCTTACTCTCACTACTCGTTGAATTTCAAATTTACTCGTCAAATTTAATCGCGCTATTTTTCTCTACTTCCCGTTTGTTTGTACGATCGATAAATTTTCCACTTCGAACTAACCCAATCCGATTGTATCGAATTTGTCACGTACGTGAATTTTTTTTTCTTTTTCTTTCCTTCCTTTAGCTCCAAATAAGATACGACGTTTGCTTATTTCTTTATTTCCTGTTTCATTTTTTTTTTTATACGAACACAGGTGGACGAGTTTCTCGAGACTTTGTCAGGTTTAACGAAGGAGGACGAACAGATTCAACACTTTAAGTCCATCATCGACAGGTAAGTTCGTTTTGTTTTATAATGAAATAATTGGATCGTTCTTTTCTACTATTTTTTTTTTTTCTTTTTTTTTTTTTTTGTTTACCAAGACTCTTGTACATTATGATTTTTTTAGATGTACCGGAAATGATTTGAAAATGATTATAAGGCTGATAAAGCACGACCTTCGTATAAATGCCGGTCCCAAACACATGTAAGTACCTTCTCTCTTTTCTTCTTTTTTTTTTTTTTTGAGTCCCTTGTACAATTGTTTCTGTAATAAAAAAAAATGTATTGTAAATTAACATATATATATATATTTTTTTTTTTTAATTCTTTATTTACCATTATTATAGTCTTAACGCCTTACACGAGGACGCATATAAAGCGTTTCAAGTGTCGATGAATTTAAAAGCTGTGGTCGAAAAATTTTTGCCGAGTAATTCTAAGCCATCGTCGACATCAACGAAGGGAACTACCTTGTTGACCTCGCCAGGTGGCAGCAAAGTAGCGCTGGCACTTATGATTCCTGTTTTACCGATGTTGGTCGGTAATCAATTTTTGTACACTTTTGTTTTTTTTTAATCGCGTGCGTTACCATGCGTCGATAAAATACAGATTACTGCATTGTCGATATTCTCTACGTTCAGGCCGAAGCGTGCAAGTCCGTCGACATGGCAATGAAAAAGTGTTCGAACGGTATGTTCGCTGAAATTAAATATGACGGCGAACGCGTTCAGGTTCATAAGAGGGGTACTGAATTTCGATACTTCAGTCGATCACTCAAACCAGTTATGGCGCACAAGGTATGTCGTTAATTATCTTTATATTCTTTTCTTTTTATGAAAATTATTTAAGATTTTCTCCAAAATAAAAATACAAAAAAAAAAACAAAAATGCATAAATAAATAAATAAATAAATAAAAGAACGTGTAATAATAATAATTTCAGATAAATCACTTTAAGGATTACATTCCTAAAGCGTTTCCAGATGGCGACGATTTAATCCTCGATTCTGAAATACTTTTGATCGACAATAATACCGGCAAACCATTGCCATTCGGTAGTTTGGGTATTCACAAGGTAATTTTTAATCTCGTATCGATTATACAATGACACTTGGTAGTACTTTTTACACGTGAAACATTTGTCCTGCAGTCGTTTATATCAACGCATGTTGCAGAGATCAGAATTTAAGGACGCTAACGTTTGCCTCTTCGTTTTCGATTGTATTTATTACAACGGGGAAGTACTTATCGACAAGTAAGTTTTTTAACGATACGTTGAAACGAAGTTTAATAATTTTGTAGAATCGTAAAATAAACGTTTCATTTTAATTTCGTTATTTCAATTTCGTTCAGATCTATAAGAGAGAGAAGACAGATTTTGAAGAGCAGCATGACGGAGATACCTAACAGAATAATGCTGTCTGAATGTCAGGAAGTGCATGTATGTAATTATTTATTTCTTTTTTAATTTAATTTAATTTACTTTGCACATCTAAGGCCATATTGATTGATTTGACGATCTCGATATATCAATGATTTTAGAATCCGAAAGATTTGGCGGAGATGATCGCGAAAGTTTTGAGACTGGGCCTCGAGGGATTAGTTCTGAAAGATATCAAAGTATGAATACATTTTTAAAAAGATTCGTATTGTTTCGATTTATTAATGAATAATGATTGGATATATATGTGTGCGAGTGTGAAAATTAATTTTAGAGTAAATACGAGCCCGGCAAAAGGCATTGGTTGAAGGTGAAGAAGGATTATTTGTTCGGTGGCGCCATGGCCGATAGTGCAGATCTCGTTGTTCTCGGCGCATGGTACGGCACTGGTCAAAAAGGTTCGTAGATTATTCTTTTTTTTTTTTTTTTTTAAATTTTTTAAAAATAATTATCATCTTCAATATCTGCTAAAACTTCTAGTGACATTAATATGTATATTACCTTTTTTTATATATATATATATATATATGTATAGGAGGAATGATGTCAATTTTTCTTATGGGTTGTTACGACCCTGATACGGATAAATGGTTGACTGTGACAAAAGTGAGTGATATACTACGCACATTCGAGAGATAAAATTTGTATTTGTATATTGTATTAATTAATTAATTCATTCATTAGGTACATTCGGGCCACGACGATGCGATGTTGGAGGCACTTCAAAATGAACTCGATATGGTTAAAATAGGAAAGGATCCGGCTAAAGTACCGAAATGGTTAAGAGCCAACAAACCAATGGTACCGGACTTCGTTGCGAAAGATCCGAAGGTAATTATTAATATGATATATATATATATATATATATATATATATATATATATATATATATATTGATTGTTTTTTTATTTTTATTTATTTATTTTTTTCTTTAAAGAAACAACCAGTCTGAGAGATTGTTTGTTTTTTATTGTATATCGATTGTTTTTTCTTTTTCTTTCTTTTTTATTTTTCTTCTCTTTAAGGAGACAACCAGTCTGAGAAATTGTTCGTTTCTTATTGTACATCGATTGTTTCATTTTATTGTATTTTAATTTTTTTCTTTTTTTTCTTTAAAGAAACAACCAGTCTGAGAGACTGTTTGTTTTTTATTGTATATCGATTGTTTTTTATTTTTTTATTTTTTTAAAGAAACGACCAGTCTGAGAGATTATTCGTTTTTTTATTGTATATCGATTGTTTATTATTTTTTTAAAGAAACAACCAGTATGGGAGATCACCGGAGCAGAATTTACCGATCAAGGCGTACATACGGCTGACGGAATTAGCATTAGATTCCCGCGAGTTACAAGGATACGCAACGACAAGGATTGGTCTACCGCCACGAATTTGAAGGAACTTCGTGAATTATTTAAAAGAAGTTCCGATTCATTGGACTTCAGCATTCTTTTGGGAACCGTCGACAGGTGAGATTCTATATTTTGTATTGAGGGAATTAAGTTTTAAAATCGCGAATATTCAATAAGAATCCATCGACAAAAACCGCGATTGTTCAGAAATTGTATTTATACATTGTATTTAGATATTGTTATTAGAAATTGTATCACCCTCGGACAACATAACTATTGAGCATTTATATAGGATAAATAATAACTTTACGTATCGTCTTAAAGATTGTCTCACGCATATAATTAACATTTTTCGTCGTTCAAGGTCAATTTGAAGGTCACGATACCAAGCACACACTCGAATGTATTTTGAGATGAGCTTGAAAGAATTCACGAGAGGTGCCCTAACAAAAAAAAAAAAAAAAAAAAGAAAAGAAAGGAATTCCTCTTTCTTTCTCATAACATATCTCTTTTTTAAACCATTCAAAGTATGCCATGAAAGCTTGTCGCATCATAAAAAAAAAAAAAAAAAAAAAAAAGAAAACAAACAAAGAAAACATTTCAGTCGGTCTTCCCTTAGCTTTGAGACACTCCTGCGTATATATTTATTTTACTTTTATTTTTATTTATTTATTTTTTTTTCTTTTTCTTTTTTTTTTTTAATCTTTAAAGCGAACAAAAAGATTCCGATTTAGTCGCTTCGACGAGTTCCACGTCGGTATCGATTTCCGACGAAGTCGATACCGAGAAAGATATTTCGTCAGCGAAATTTGGAAAGATCGAGAATAGAAATAAAGAGAATACCTTCGATACGAAGGGAAAGGTTCGAACGAAGGGCGACAGGATCAAAGTTAAGAAGAGATTTCGAATCGATCGGCCGAGTACGAGTAAACAAATTTTGGAAGAGATGGATACGTACGAGGAAGAGGAGAAGGAGGAGGAGGGGGAGGGAGGGAACGTTTCGTTAAAGAAGGAATCGGATTCATTCGATGTCGGTTACGATCGCGATATTATACTAAAGGGACAAAATGACGGTCCTACGATCGAGAATTTAAAATACGAGGGATCATCGATGAACGATGATATCGATAACGAACGATACACGTCTGCTAAGTATTACTCTTTCATCGACAAGGACGTAAGTATAATTATTTTTTTTTTTTTTACTATCGATAAGCTATATCGAACACGTTTGTTTCGAAAAGAACGCTCAAAGTCCGTTTTTATTGGGGGGTGGGGGGTTGGGGGGGGGGAGAAGAAAAAAAAGAAAAAAAAATGAGACACATGAGATCACACAATTTCTTATCGATTTGGCGTGAACTTTTTATTTATAACCAGTTATAATATTTAATATCTTTGAGCAAAAAATAAAAAAAAAATAAAAAATAAAAAAATGATAAAATGCCTCGTCCAATTGAATAATTATTGGCCAATAATAAAAGATATCATCGCGTATCGATCGATCGATGTTCGCTATTGTAATATTTTAATAGTTCTCGAAACATACAAACAAACAGACAAACAAATAAAAAATGGACTCGCGCCAATTTCGAAGGAAATAAACGATCCCCGTGTGATTGTATCATCGATCATTGTATTTTTTCAATTATAATTCATTTCGTTATTAATAAACGTTTGTATTGATAAATTATATTTTAATACGACAAAACGTACGAATAATTGTTCACTCCCAATGGTATTAGTATATCGAATACAACGAAAGAGGAAGTCCTTTGAATTGGATTGACGGTCGAAAGCCGGAAAAAGGATTGCCGATTGACGCTCGACCTTTGTCCGACAATATGGAGGATGTACTGGTAAGTCGACGATTCAGAACGATTCAATTCTCTACATTTTGAAAGTTCCTCTTCTTCATTTTTTTCTTCCTTCTTTTTTTTCATGGTTTTTCTTCCTCATTTTTTTCTTCCTTTTTTTCTTCTCACGGTTTTTCTCCCTCATTTTTTTCTTCCTTTTTTTTCATGGTTTTTCTTCCTCATTTTTTTCTTCCTTTTTTTTTCATGGTTTTTCTTCCTAATTTTTTTCTTCCTTTTTTTTCATGGTTTTTCTTCTTCATTTTTCTTCTTCTTTCTTCTTCTTCGTTTTTCTTCTTCTTCATTTTTCTTCTTCTTTTTTCTTCTTCATCTTTCTTCATCTTCATTTTTCCTCCTCTCTTTTCTTCCTCTATATCTAATAATAAATCTTTTTTTTCTTTTTCAAAATTAATTCGCAGAGATCAAAGGGCGTACTTCGAGAGGTCCGTGTAAGTCTAGCGCGTGACATAAAGAAAAAGAAACGCAAACGTTTTTACCGAGAACTGAAAACGTATCCTTTCTTTCCTTTTTTTTTTTCTGTATATCGATATAAACGATCGAATCGAAAGTTTCGTCGACATTGTAAGTAATATCAATCGATACTTCATCGAGACCAATTTTACGCCAATTTTTTTCCCCCTTTTTCCTTCCACTTCACTTTATTTTACTTTTTATTTTTTACCTACAAAAAAGAAAAAAAAAGCTGGGAAATTCTTTTTACAATTCGTAAACGAGAATATTTCTCCCTACCAAAGCTGTACAATAATATTTTCTTTTCCTCTCTTTTTATATGTATATATATATATATTTTTTTTTTTAACAACAAAAACAAAAATAAATAAATAAATAAATAAATAAAAGAAGAATCCACTTGGAACGTTCGTGGATATGACACGATATCGTAATTTACAAATGACACGATCGGAATCATAAATAAACTTTTAAAACCATCGAGTACGTGAAGCATTCACAATTTAATCGTTATTAAGAGAGCTTTTCAAACGAAAAGGGGGAAAAAAATAGAGAGAGAGAGAGAGAGAGAAAAATTAAAAAAATATATGAAAAATGTAAAGTCAACGTATATGACCGAAACTTTTTCGACGGTAGATTATTATGCTCGTCGTATATAAATATTTTAATCCTTTCGAAATAAAACGTGAGAATTAAACAGGTGAAGTTTGGTTTAACCCAGCGAATAATTTTTATTATAAAATTTTTCATCGGATATAATATTGGTACTCAACTCTTTTATTCAAATATATATATATATATATATATATATATATATATATATATTTATATATTTATATATGTCGTTAGAAAAACATAATAACTTGCTATTTAATCGACCTTAATTATCTCTCGTTTCTCTTATTCTCATTTGGAACGATGAAAACTCTCAATGCACAAATATATGTTTTGCCACGAGAAACTTTATATAGAACTTTGCAAACTATAATTATAAAGAAAAATGAGAGCTATAATATGTATATATATATATAGTTGTTTCAAAAGATAACATAATTAGAGACCATTAAGGTGGAAACATTTGACTTTGTGCTCTCTCCAATTCCTCGAGGGAATTTAAAGAGGACAATGCCTTTTAACGCCAATTCAAGATACGTACTTAAGAGGTATTAAAACACCTTAAGAATTTATTAATAACGAAATTAATTATTAACGATGGCTTTAAGCGGTATTAAAGATATTCTGTAAAAATATATTTATACACACATATATATATATATATTTTTTTTTTCTTCTTACTTCTTTAATTTTTTTAAGCGTAGAAAATTAAAATCAAGTCAATCATATATTTCCTTAATAATGATCAATGAATCATCAGATTGGGAGCGATTATCTTGAAAGACTCTGATCGATACAAATCCACACACGTGATTCACGATCGTAAAGAAATCCCATCGACGTTTCTCAGGGTTTGTTAATTAAAAAAATAAATAAATAATTAATGATAATGATAATGATAATGATAATAATTAAGTCGTCAAGGATGAAATTTCTAGTCAATAATGCCCGATAGCCTTTCTTTTTTACCATTACAAATTTCATCCGTGACGACCTAATAATAATCTTAACAAATAATTATATATTTCGTTAACACGACTAACGCTTATTAATTTAAAAATTTATATATATATATATATATATATATATATATATATATTTTGTTGATCCTTTTTTTTCAATTTTTTTAACGTTTGCAAAAGTATACATCGATTCAAAAACTTTACGTAAGTCGCGAAACATTTGTTTTCGTCGGATTCGAAAAAAAAAAGAAGGATAATTTTAATAAATAATGATACATTTCATTAACACGACTAACGTTTATTCATTTAGATATATATATTCATTTTTCTTTTTTTAATTTTTCAATCTTTTCCAAAGGCATACATCGTGTTCGTCGGATTTGGAAGAAAAAAAAGAAGGATAATTTTAACAAATAATTATATTTCATTAATACGACTAACATTTATTAATTTAAAAAAAAATATATATATATATATATATATATATATATGTATGTATGTATGTATGTATGTATGTATGTATGTATGTATGTATGTATGTATGTATATTTTTCCCGACCTTTTTTTTTATTTTTTAACGTTTCCAAATGCATATACATCGTGTTCGTCGGAATCGTAAGAGAGAGAGAGAGAGAGAGAGAGAGAGAGAGAGAGAGAGAGAGAGAGAGAGAGAGAGAGAACAATAAAAGGATGCGGGAATATCGTTAAAATCGTTCGATTCGAGAGGTCGAGTTCAAAAAGGAGGCGCGTAAATTCGATCGATACGCGAGCACGTACTTAAATCTTTGCTTAAACGCTCGCGCGTTCCAGGGGTTGGATGATGACGATGGTAACGTGATTAATCGTTGAGTTAATATCGGAACGGAACCATTATCGAGGCTGCTGCTGTTGCTGGTTCGCCGTCGTTTAACGGCGTTTCCGTAGACTCTGGAAGATGCCTGCTGGATTTAATCGTCTATGGGGTCCCCTATGCCAATTAACCTCCACGTACCTTGTGTGTCATAGCAATTACCTAATTGATCCTACGCGAGCCCTACTACGACGTCGTATTATTAGAAAACGTATTATCCAATATACAACATCGATTTCCTTATCGATCGCCATACGAAAGGAAAAAAGAAACGATCGATCGAATAACGATTTTCTTTTTTGTCTTTTTTTTTTTTTTTTTAATCGACTATTTTTAAGCGATAATACCGTTATTCGATCGTTCGTTCGTTCGTTTTTTTCTTTCTTTTCCTTTCGAGTTAGAGAGATTCATTTTTTGAATCTTTGAAATTTCAAAGTGATTCGAAGCGCGCGCTTGTGCGTAAAAAAAATTTCTTACCTCTGCCCATATCTTTATCGTTATTAATATATTTAATAATTGTTATCAATATTAATTATTATTAATATCGGTATATTAATTATAAATTATTATTATTATTAATATTATTATCATTGTCATTGTCATTATATGTCAGATTAACAATTTTAAGTTTCTCGTTTGATGGCGTGTATTTGATCTTTTATCATTTTTTTTTCTTTTTTTTTTTTTTTTTTTGATTTTTCCATAGGATTTCGAAGACGTACCAAAAAGTGCAAGACACGTAAACTCATCTTGGCTCGAAAAATCGGCCGCGTCATCGGAAATGAAGGATATTTATTCTTACGTTGTGACACTGGTCGAGGATTATTGCGACTGCACCAGCAGCTGTACCCGTCGATGATGAACGAGCTTCTACGAACGAAGAATATTTGTATATCCCTCTATTTTTATTTAATTTATCTCGTTGATGTTCTTCCCTCCTTCCGTCGACCATTCTTACCCCCACGATATTTTATTATTATTATTATTATTATTATTATTATTATTATTATTATTATTATGGAAATAAAATAGGAAAAAATATACTTAATCGATAAATTCGAGACGACAGAGAAGAGGGACTAACGACGAGCAAAGACAACAAAAAAAAAAAAAAATAGAAATGAAACGGGAAATGAAACGAGAATTTAAAAATTATTAAAAGTTAAAAAGCAAATTTTAAATTTAATTTTAATTTTAATTTTTTTTTTTTTTTTTTTTTTTATCATCATTACTATCATAGAAGTATTAAAAATTTTAAGTGCTTGACAGCGACGAGTGATTAAAAAGAAAAAAAAAGAGGGAAGAAAAAAATGTGAAAGAAAAAAGGAATTTTGAAGAACTTTTCGAAAAGCAATCGCTAACTTGGAATATATGTTTTTTTTTTCCTTATTTCTTTTCTTTTTTCTTCTCTTTTTTTTTTAATCATCACAACCAATCATTTCGATACGTTCATTCCATTATTTCACGATGATTAATTATTTTATATTTGTATAATGTGAAATTGAAGAACGTTCTAGGAGATGCCGTAAAAGTTAAAATCCAATTTAGAAGCCATTAAGAGAAACGACGTGATGGAAAATTTTGTTTTGCGAAATTAAAATTAAGAGTCCACATTGTAGAAGGGCGGGCGGGCGGTTGGTTGGTTGGCTGGTTGGTTGGGTGGGTGGGTGGGTGGGTGCGAACACTTGTACGGTTTAAAGAATGAAATTAATTATATTACCGGTAATCAGACTCTTTGCGAAACTATCGGTTTTCGAATTCGATGAGAGAACAGAAGAGAAATTCGATGTGTGCCGTTAACAAAAATATTCCTTTTGCGTTCGAATGAAAATCAATAGGATATTTGTTAACCTAGATTTTAAGCCGAGAAAAGCCGTCATTGAAATTATTTACATTTATAGATATATGTTATATTTATTAGAACGTAATTTGTTTGTTCTCTTTTTTTTGGTTATATAATATCCATTTGACAAAACTAATTGTAATTAATGATAATGATAATAATAATGTTTGGAATTTTTGTAAAATAATCAAAGAGCATGGGAATAAATTGTGTAAATATATAAAGTATACTTTTCAGATTAAAAACCGTTAATGAAATTTCTGACAACGACGTATTACGAGAGAAATATTTTTTTTTTTTTCTATCTTTCTTTTTCTCTCTTCCGTTATTTTCTTTTTTTTATTTTTTTTCTTTTTTATGGAATAAATGCAACTTTCGCTATGACGGAAATCAAATCTTTATTGACGTTTCATTAGCAGTACCTAATATATAGGATATTAATTACAACACATAGAATCTCAATTACAACATAAATATAAGTACATAGTGTCGACGCTGCTTCTTTTATTTTTTTTTTTTATTTTTTATTACTTTTTTTTTTTTTTTATTATTATTATTATTATTATTTTTTTTGTTCCATCGAAGATTAATCTTAATGTACGTTTCGAACGACTTTTATAGACATCATATTACGGTACCGTAAGTTTCGAATACATTGCACATAAGCCATTAAGCATTATTTTAATAATTATTTAATTGGACAGATAGATTAAAATCGTGTATTCGATTAAGAAGATAAAGAACTCGATTAGTTATATAATAATCAATATTATTCAATATTTACCCTCATATCGAACGAATCATAAAGATAGGGTAATATTTTCTTATTTGTTTCCTCACTTCTAATAAGGGTGAGAACAAAAAAAAAAAAACAACAACAACAACGACAACGACGATAACAACGAAGAAAAGAATCAAATTCAATTGCGATATGTATTTTGCTGAACTACTTTTTTTTTTGTTTTTTCTTTTCTTTTTTTTTCTTTTTGCTTGCTTCGGTATCGAGAGAGAGAGAGAGTATATTGCAGAAACGATCGATAGTTTCTCCTTCACATCCGCCAACTTTACTGTTTTTCACTATGTCATTTTTCGTGTAACGAAAAAAACAACGTTTCTCGACTATTATTAACAATCATATAATAAACAAAATATATATATATATATAGATATGTTATTAAATATATATTAATTTTATTAATTTTCTAAAAATATAAAATTAATAAAATTGATATATGTATACATGTGTGTACGCGTACGTGTATTAACAATTCTCCTTTATTAATTAAACATTCCTAAAATTTATGCGATTGTTAAATAATGATTGAAAATTAATTTCAACGTGGACATACGTTTGACGAATAAAATAATTGTATTGCGGATGTTAGGACGATCGCAGTTGCGTCATATATAATTAATTAATTTAAATATATAAATATATATATATATATATTTATATGTATATATAAATATATTTATATATATATATATATATATATATATATATATATACACGTATATATTTTTTGTTCCTTATCGGAGAATTATTTCTCGCCATATTTATTTTATTTTTAATACGACACTCGAAAAAGGATTGAAGACTGGAATAATGGGGATAGTCGAATATGGTATCTTTTTTTTTTTTTTTTTTTTTTTTTTTAATATATATATATCATTTCTTTTCTTCTCCTTTCTTCCTTCCATTTCTCTTTTCCTTCCTCTTGAGCAATATGGTAGAACAGATTTATTTTCCGAAGCAGGAAACCGCGTTGAAGGCGCACTGCTTCCAATAACTTCGCTTACGTTGGAGATCACCAATATCGAGCTGGTTTCTAAGTCGTTTTACGATCTGTTTAGTGAAGAGATAATTGATTAGGGCGGCATCGATGCTACCGTCATCGTCCACCAACTGCAAGAAGAGAGAGAAAACGAAATTTATTTATACGTTCATTTCGTCCTTTATTTCTTTCTTTATTTCTCTCTTTCATTCTTTTTGTTTTTAATTTAATTTAATTAAAAAAAAAAAAGAAAAAGCATAAGAAACGATATAAAGGAATTGTCTTTATACCTTTGTATCGAAAAAAATAATTGATATATATTTTTGGTTGTCGCTAATTACAACCAACTTTTGCGCGAAGTATATATTTTTTTTTTTTCATTTTAGAGACAGAGACAGAGAGA
>OU426858.1:8072207-8087207 GCA_911387685.1 Dolichovespula media
TTCTTTCTCTGGAAAATAAAAGAGAAAGAAAAATTAAAAAAAAAAAAAAAAAAATGGAAAGAAAGAAATAAACGGGGTGAAAGTTAATTCGATCGACGAAATACGTATTATCGCGAAAATACGTTTTACGTGTCCAACCACCTCGACGGGCACAGTATTTACAGAACAAAAAACAAAAAAAAAACAAAAAAAATGAGCGAAAAGAATTAAAAACAAAAAAGAAAGGAAGGAAGAAAGTAATAAACAATAAAATAAATAGGACAAAGACGAAACAATGAAATCTCGAGTTTCGGTTTAATAAACGTCTTTTAGGGGACGAATTTCAAACAATCAATTTTAATTGACCCCTTCGTTCGTATAGGAAAAAGAGAAAGAAGGAGAAGGAGGAGGAGGAGAGGAAGATGAAGAAAAAAAAGTAGGGGAAAAAAAAATAAAGAATAGGAACATTATTAACGGGCTTAAAAGGTTATCGCCAAAGATTAAGGTGGGACCTTTTTTCCCCGAATCAGCGTGATTTTTGTCAAAGGCTTTCGTTAATGCGTCGTTACGATCTCCTACTGGTAGCCATAAAAAAGGATAGAAGTTAGAGAAAGAGAGAGAGAGAGAGAAAGGGAAAGGGCGAAAAGGGTGAGAAGAAAAAAGGGACAAAGTTTGTTCCCATAAACGATGTCGTTTTCGTATATCCCACTGGTATCGAACAAAACAAAATTGTTCTATTTCTCTTACGGGTGTATATACACACACACACACACACACGCGCGCGCGCGCGCGCGCGTGTGTGCGTGTGTGTGTGTGATAATATTTTCATGTTTTTATAGGATACTATATGAATATTTTCGTAAACTTTTGTATATGCATAATACATATGCATATTTGTATGTATGTATGTATGCATGTATGTATGTGTATATATATATATATATTTATTTATATATATATATATATATATATATATATATATATATATATATATATATATGTAGATATATCACAGAATCATATCAACTACTACGTATATGTATCCTTGTAAATATGAATGCGTTGTCGTTCAGAATTTTTATCAGTTTCCAATGTGATATCGAATTCATAGATTCATAATGTATGTATGTATATACCGATACTACGTGCAATGACTACTAACGTTCTGCATGCAAATTAAAAAAGAAAAAAAGAAAAAAAGAAAGGAAAAAAAAAAAGGAAAAGAAATGAGACGAAATAATAAAATGAACGAGACGAACAAATGGAAGAAGATAAAAACGAAACGAAACGAAAATGAATAAATAAAAAATAAAACGAAGGATCGAGCAAAGATAAAAGCGAAAGATAAACGCGAAAGATAAACGAAATTTGGGTCTGTTTCAAAAATCAGCGAAAAGGAAAAGAAATATATACACAAACACACACACACACACACACACACACACACACACACACATAAATATATAATTTTTACGCGTTGGATTCTTTGCCATTTTCTTTTTTTCGGTATAAAAAGACAAAAAAAAAATTTTTTTTCAAATCGCCTTCATTCGTATTCATCCTCGTATGGATTTTTGAATGAAAAATTCTCATTTTTATCACGAGATCGATCGATTTTCACTTCTCTATTCCGTATCCGATCGATATATTATTATATTAATCATCAATTGCATATCCGTTCTTTCTTTTGATATTATATGTAACGTGTCGATAATAAAGTTTTCGACGAATGAAATTATTTCTTTTTTTTTTTCTTTTTCTTCAGCCCCTAATACCAGGCAACCCGCACTTACATGTACGTCAAAAGGTGTTATATGCTCGCAGGGGTTTTTTTTTTTTTTAAATAAAGAAAAAGAAAGAAAACCTCTGTCTTTTTCTTTCTTTTTTCTTTTTTCTTTTTTCTTTTTAAGCTACGTCCGTCCGAAAGGGAGGCGCGAATGGAAAAAAAATTTTTTTTTCCCAATATTAAACGAATTTCAAAGACTCCATATTTCCGTCGACATGTTAAAAGGTTTGAATCGTTCTTTTTTCTTTCTTTTTTTTTTCTTTCTTTCTTTCTTTCGCTTCTACATTTCTGTCTCTCTCTCTCTCTCTCCTTTCATGGTCGTCCTTAATCAAGCCGTAAAGCTGCTTACACGAGCTTTTAAAGCTTCCTGCAAAAAGGATAGAAATTCTCTCTCTCTCTCTCTCTCTCTCACTCACTCACTCACTCAATCACTCTATCTCTTTTCTCTATCCTGCTATTAGAAAAAAACGTCAACACATAAAGAGAAAACGTATCGACATGGAACGAGCTAAGGAATCTAATCGTACTTAGCCGTCATCTCCGATATAGATTCCTTTTTTTTATCTTTCCATATTCGTTTCGATCACGAGAATAAATATGCTTGTCGTAAACTTGGTAAGTCGATAACGAAATACGGAAAGAGAGAGGAAAAAAAAAAAAAAAAAAAAAGAAAAAAAAGAAAGGAAAAGGAAACGAAGGACCAAGAAAATTATTCAACGTCGAACGAATTTCGAATAATAAATACGACGAAGAGGAACGAGAAAAATAAAATTAACGAGAAAGTTGACGTTTAATTTCTAACGTTTCAATATTCAGAGAATTTTCTAATCGGTTGGAAATAGTTCGATCGATCCTTGTCGATGCGTTTCCATTTCGTCGCTCTTTTTGTTTTTCTATCTTTTATTTCTTCTTTTCTTTCCCTTTGCTCTCGAAACAAATAAATCCGAATCCAAAAGAACGCTCAACTCCCTCCCTCCCCCCCCTCTACCCCCCCACCGTTACTACTACTTGCATTCGACAGATAATAATACCGATACAAATGGATAAACCCTGAACAGAGGAGGACGTATCCTTTTCTTTCTTTTTTTTTTTCTTTCTTTCTTTCTTTTTTTTTTCTTTTTAGAAACTAATGCCTCCTTTATCAAAGAGAATAAATGCGGTCACCACATTCAATCGAATTAATTAATGGATTAGTTAAATCGTTTGAACAAATTCGATGACGCGAATCAATGATTACGCTTATTATGTGTGTGTGTGTATATATAATATATATAATAAAATATTTGTCGATAAATTATTTGTCGATGAATTTGTTTGTTTACCTTTTCCTTCCCTCTACTTTTGTTTTGTTTGTTTCCCTTCTCTTTCTTCCTTCATTATCAAACTCACGCGCTTATTTGATCGGATTCAATGATCACATTATATTATATTTCTCCGAGTGTCGATTGGTAAATTGAAATCGTTTCTATATTATCAATCGTCGAAAAATTCAGAAAAATTCAAAAAAACAAAGAAAACGACGAAGAAAGGAAAAAAGGAAGGAGATTAAGATAATTCGACGGGACGAACTCGAAGGTTGCAAATTTTTCAAAGGGACGAACTCTCTCTCTCTCTCTCTCTCTCTCTCTCTCTCTCTCTCTCTCTCTCATCACACCTCGCGCGTTCGTTAATTTTTATCGTACTATTTCGCTCGCGTTAATTATCAATATCGTCGTAGACGATTCGACGAAGTCTTTATACTCGAACGTACGCGATCCGATCATCGTTCGATATATTATTTATTATCGTTGTTACAACGACGAACGAGGAAGCATTAAACGTTCGATCGAACTTACACTTAACTATCGAATTATAATGCTACCCCGAAAGTTCGAAGTAACTACGTGGATGTTCGTAACAAACTAAACGTTTCGTCGTCGTTGAGCTTCGTCAAACGTTCCAAGATCGTCGAAAGTTTAATTGAAAACGAAGGACGGAGGAAGAAGGATGAAATTTAGTTAGAAAAATTAACCGAGAAAAATGTTACTGTCGCTTTAAGAATTCGCTCGAACAATTACGAGGAAGAGTAATCGCAAATAGGAACAAGAAGGAATGAATAAAAAGTAGGGATAAAAATAAGTTCGATCGAACGAGGCCGATTTTTACGGGGTGTTTATTTTTTCTTCTCTTTTTTTTCTTTTTTTTTTTTTTTTTAAAAAAGAAAAAAAGATTCGCTCGAACAAAGACGAGGAATTCGATTGGGCTCGAGGCCGATTTTTACGGGGTGTTTATTTATTTTCTTTTTTTTTTGTTTCGTTCTTTTTTCTTTTTCTTTTTTTCTTTTTCTTTCTTTTTTTTTTTCGTTACCGTCATCGTTTATCAAAGCGAACGAGCGGAGTAATAAAGAAGAAGGAAAAGTAGAAAAAAGGGAAAACAAATATTCCATAAGAATTTTCGGGTGAATCGTATTACACGTGTCTCTGGTAAAGATTTAGATATCGAGGAAAATATTTTTGCTCGAACGACCACGCGTATCAATCATTTCCTTATTACTCGTGAGAGGGGGGGGGAGGGGAGGGGAAAAACGTCAAACCTTATGCGGAGTCTCATTTTCTTTTTATTTTTTTTTTTTCGTCCCTTATTTTTTTCTCCCTCCCTCCCTCCCTCCCTCCCTCCTCTTCCTCCCTTCCTTCCTTCTCTTTCGTCCATGCAATATCAACGAACGTACGTGCGTACTTACGTACGTATATCAACGAACGAATCAAGAATCCCTCCCATGTTCAAAGTATGTTCATATAAGTATAATAATGTTTCCCTAAAGGGTGATCGAGGATGGTAGTACCTACGATGCGAGTTTGATCGACGGACGAGCCCTTTAAGGAAGTAACGAGTGTTGTGCGTATCTCTCCCTTCCGACATAACCGAAGGAGACGAATTAAGGGAAAGAAGAAGAAGAAGAAGAAGAAAATAAAAAGCAAGCAAAAAGGAGCTACTAATTTTTTATTTTCTTTGTTTTTTTCAAGAGAGACACAGAGAGAGAGAGAGAGAGAGAGAGAGTCGAACGATTTTTACTGTATTTTTCTTTTGTTTTTTATTTCTCGTCCCTCGTTTCTTTCTCGAAGGAATAATAATAATAATTAAAAAAAAAAAAAAAAAAAAAAAAAAGGACAAGCTTTATTTCGAGAGAAAGAGAGAGAAATTTTTTTCGGGGGAATGAGAAAAAAGCTCGCGAATCTTCGAGGCTTCGATTCTTTGCAAAAATAGAAAAAGAAAAAAAAAAGAAAAAGAAGAAGAAAACGCTCCTTTTAACGACAAATAAAAGAAGAAAAATTGTCGTAAGAAATACAAAAAAACTAAAAAAGGGATTGACGCGCGAAAGTTATTCTTTTCTACATTTTTTCTTCTTCTTATTATTATACCGTTCCTTATTTATTTTTTTTTTTTTTTAATTTTTTTGTTTCTAACTTCCCAAAGATTCGATTCGATTCGATTCGCATCGCTTGAGGTAAAATATTGAATGCAAATGTTTGCCACTAATAAACTGATGGTAACCACTTTATAGGAGAGAAAGAGATATCGAATCGATTGGCAAACATTAAAATTGTATTCCCACATCGACTAGCACACTCCGCGTTCCTTCGTAAATCGATTTGCGAGAGTATAAACGATAAAAGGGGCTGTCTCGTTGTATCTGATAATAACCATATATATATATATATATATATATATATATATATATATATATATATATATATATATATATATATATGGTTATTATCAGATATATATATATATATATATATATATATATATATATGTATGTATGTATATATAGATCCTATATGGATCTTGGGTGTACGTGTCTCTCCCCCTACCCCCTCCTTTATCTCGCGTATTAGATCTATCAGATCAAATAATAATGTCACCATAGAATTTTCTTTGGTGAAGACGTTTTTTCCTCCTTTTTTCTCTTTTTTTTTTATTTTTTTATTTTTTTTATTAATAAACGTCGTTCTATCCTTCTATTTAATATCAATCAAATTAAACATTTATATATACATATATATATATATACATTTATACATATATATATATATATACATATATATAAAAAAAGTTTTATTCGCAAATATATTTATATTAATTTATTTATTTAAAAAATGGGCACGTTCTCCTCCACGTTCACGATCATCATTCACTCTTTTTTCTTTCTCCTTTTCTTCTTCTTTTTTTTTTTTGTTTGTCTTTTTTAAACAGAAATCAAGAATTAAAATTTCATTAATTTGTCGATTGATTAATTTGAAGAAAGGAAGAAGAAAAGGAAGAAGAAAGAAAAAAGTGAAAGAGAAGACAGTTGATCGTAGAAAAGTTCTCTTCGGTATAACAATTACACCGATTTCTTTTAATTATCTCATAATAATTTCTCGTTGGTTAAAGCCATCTACTCTAACGAATTACGAGAAACGAATGAGAAGTTTGAAGGAGGGTAAAAGGCTCGTCGTATTTCTCGATCAATCGAATAACGTAATTGAAGTGGAAGGACATCCCCAACTGCATTGCTTTTTATTTCATCGAGGCAAAAGGAAAAAAATTGCAAAGAGAAAAAAGAAAAAGTTGAAAACAAAAAAATTAAAAGCAAAGATCAAAGTCTTGTACGTAATATTAATGAAAGAGGAAGGAAGTGAAAGAGGAATGGAAGAGAAAAGAGATAGGAAGAGAAACGAATAGATGAGAAAAGCGAAAGCGAGAGCGAAAGTGAAAGCTAGAATGAAAATGAAGATGAAATGCATGAGGATGAAGATGAAAAGGAAGAAAAAGAAAAGTAAAAAAAGAAAATTACGATAACGTTTTCTATCTCAGCGGTACGTCTTATTTTGCGGTTAAAATTTAAAAGGATTTCGTGGCTTTAGAACAAAGTGACACAGATTTCGTGGTTTTAGAACAAAGTGACACAGATTTCGTGGCTCAACGGGACAAAGTGACACGCTCATCGTTCAACCAAATTGGATTATCAATCAGTCCTAAAAAAAATTACACGGTATCCTCTTTATATATATATATATATATATATATATATATATTTTTTCTTTTTCGTTTGCCCTTTCCTAAAACTCTTTTTGGTTAGGAATGAAAAAAGGGAAGGAGGGATGATGGCAAAGATGACCGACTGAAAAGTTAAATATAAAAAAATAAAAAAATAAAATATAATGCACGCAACAGTAATAAAAAGAAAAAAATAATTAATATCGCGCGAAATTAATATATATATATATATATATATATATATATATATACATATATCGATAATTGAAACTATACCTTGAGTTTTGTTGTCCTCCTCGACGAAAACGAAGTCAAAGCGATTAATCTCTCCTCTGTCTCTCTCTCTCTCTCTCTCTCTCTCTCTTTCTCTCTCTCTTTCTCGTGACAGAAGAAGAATCCAATAAGAAGAAGAAGAAGAAGAAGTTACGATTTATAATCGAACAAAATCGCGTACTAAACAGTATAGTACTACAGTACTCTTCGGAGTCCCTACGTAGGAATGACTGTGCTAGGAGCCACGCGACCACTTTATATCACCAGGATACGGCCGGGGTGGGGGTGAAAAACTCAACCTCTTCCATTTCACTCCCTCTCTAGCTACCAACCCACCGCCCATCACCACCACCACCACCACCACCACCACCACCACCATCACCCACCACCCATCACCACCACCACCATTACCACCACTAACACGCTGTACTCTTAGCTACCCCACTACATCCTATCAGCTCTGTTCTTGTTACAACCCTAACGGAATGTTTCACGTGACAAGCTATACAACGAATCCACGTAGTAGAGCTTACCGACTTCGCGTAACGACATTCGAAGCAACAGGATACCTCGATCTAAACTCTCCCTCCTCCCCCACCCAACAACTATCCCCTATATACACCGTGACACCGGTGGATTCAACTCGTCTCATCCCCTATTCCGTCGTCCCTATTCGTCGCGCGCCACACACGAATCCGTTTGGCGTCAAATTCTTTTTTTTCTTTTTTTTCATTCTCCCGTTATACCCCCATCCTCCTCTCCCTCCTCCCTCCCTACTTATCCAAAAGACTTTTATTATTTCATTTGATCCATTTAATTTCTTCTTTTGCCCTCTTTCTGCCTCTTCCTCGTCGTCGTACCTTTTCTTTCTTTCATTCCGTTGTTCTTCTCGTTCCTCTTCTTCCTCCTCTTATTTTTCTTATTCTTCTTCTTCTTCTTCTTCTTCTTCTTCTTCTTCTTCTTCTTATTTTTCTTCCTCTTATAATTCATACATATTCGATTCTTATCGGGGGTGGGGTGGGGTGGGTGGGTGGCGGGGGGGGGGGGAGGGGAATCTGAAATTCTTTCTTACCTTTCGAATGAGAAAAATAAAGATGAAAAGAAGGAACGAGAAAAATATAAGGAACCTTTAAGAATTTTCTTCCAAATTAGAATCTCGCATTTAACTTTGACTCCCGCGTCGCGTTCACGTTTTATTCAATTTCGTTTCGTTTCGTTTCGTTACGTTACGTTACGTTACGTTTCGTTTCATTCTTTGTTTACCCTCTTCTTCTTTTTGTTTTTCTTTTCTTCTCTCTCTCTCTCTCTCTCTCTCTCTCTCTCTCTCTCTTTCATATTTCTTTCCTCTAATCATTATTATTTTCTTTTTTGATTTCTTCTTTCGTCAAACCCCGGTGAACGGTAGCACGATGTTTCATTCCTTTTGAAATGGTCGTTACTCTTTGTTTCTGCCTGGTGCAAACACACGTAAAAAAGAAGAAAAAGAAAAAGAAAAAGATTACTCGCGTTGAACTTGTTGCTGCACGTTTTGACACGGGGGGGGGGGAAAAAGAAGGAAAGAAGAAATAGAAAAGAAAAACGTAAGAAAGGAGGGATTCTAAATCCGGCTAAAACGACCGAAAGCTTTCATTCGCACGCTAATACGATTTGCACTGTGCACTTTGTTCCGATCGTTACTTTGCACGCTGCATTTATCTCTCTCTCTCTCTCTCTAACTCTCTCTCTCTCTCTCTCTCTCTCTCTCTCTCTCTCTCTCTCTCTCTCTCTCTCTCTCTCTAACTCTCTCTCTCTCTCTCTCTCTCTCTCTCTCTCTCTCTAACTCTCTCCTTGTCCCTTCTTTTATTCCTCCTCCTCCTCCTCCTCCTCCTCCTCCTCCTCCTTACACATTTTTATCATTTCATTGAATCAGCATTGATCACGAATTCGCGTAAATGAAAATTACGTTAGAATTTTCGTTCGATCCGATAATTATAATAATAAATATTTCTTTTTTCTTTTTTTTTTTTTTTTTATTTTATTCTTTCACCCAAACAAATTAATATTGACTGGTACGTGTCTCGGGATGAATAACAAAAAAAAAATAAAATAAAATAAAATAAAATAAAATGAATGCGTACACATGCAAAATAAAAAATCTTGCTTCTTTTCTTTTTAGTTTTTTTTTTTTAATTCTATCGATCGTGCTCGATAAAATTGCGAACGATCGAGTGTTAAATGGGACAGTAGGCGACCACGTACACGTGAACGCGTATACACACGTGTCGTACATAAAATATACGTATACAAAACAACATCGTTTACATTTACGTAACCTTTTATCCCTCCGAGTTCGTTTTTTAGTAGAAACACACAACAAAATAATCGTCAATATCTCGTCGCTCTCACCCCCCACCCTCACCCAGCCCCCTTTCAATCTTACCACTACAACCCTATTTTCGTCGCTCACATACGTTTTCCGTTGTTTTTTTTTTTTTTTTTTTTTTTTTAATTATTTTTCTTCCTTCCGTTTCCCATAAATCCCATAAATATTATTTGCCTCCTTGGACGATAACGAATAATCGAACGCTACTACCCCATTTATTTATTTATTTTTATTTTTTTTTTTTTTTTTACCTTTTCCTATTTCACATTTATACGTTTCAAATTGTTATTCCTACGTGCGTGCGCGCGCATAAAAATTCTATCCATCCGAAACATCTCTCTCTCTCTCTCTCTCTCTCTCGTTTTTTTTTCTTTTTTTTATTCCGTAGAAAACCTTCGAAGGGAACTTACGACGAGTATAAACCGATAGCAAATAGATACGTACGTTCTTTAAAATCGTTTTACCAACATCAGTGGATAAGGTACGTAAATATATATATATATATATATATATATATATATCGGTGAAATCGAATGGATTTAAATAATCGATATCTAAGGATGGATCGATACGTTTATGTACGTCTCTTTAACGTAACACCGAAAAGCATACGACGCATTGGACATACGTATCCGTGTTGCCTTAAACGAGATCAAATAACGTCTTTCATCCCGCCACCAATCTTGATGTTAGTTTACTTTGGTAGGGTGATTTAAATCTTGATGCGGATTACTTTTCTCTCTCTCTCTCTCTCTCTCTCTGTTACTCACTCATTCTCACTCTACACGTTTCCTATTTTATATATCTTAAATCTGATTCTTTCATTCGGTGTCGTTCAATTTCTATACGACTCTTCTCTTTTCCAATGGATATCGTAAATAGAATTTGAAAAGATAGATAGATAGATAGATAGATAGATAGATAGAGAGATAGAGATAAAGTATATTTAAATAAAATTAAATCAACTTTCCTTGTACCATTTAAAATCAAATTGTTATGTCTCTCGTAGTTTTGGAAAACTTAAAAGAACAACTAAGAATATCCTGAGATTTCAATTAACGCGTCTACTCCAATTAAAGGAATTTTAATAAACTTACTTCCGCTACAGTTATATCGTTAACTCTTCTCTCTCTCTCTCTCTCTCTCTCTCTCTCTCTCTCTCTCTCTCTATCTATCTTTTTTTATTTTATTTTTTTTTTAATTTTTTATCTTTTCTTTATCTTACTCCTTTACGACACAGCAGCATATCGATTTCAGATGTTCCAACGTTATAAATATATGAGATAGGAGAAGCGAGAGGATAAGAAAATTTCGCGGTGGATGCTTCTTTGAAAACTTTCCTATCCTTCTCTCTCTCTCTCTCTCTCTCTCTCTCTCTCTCTCTATCTCTATCTATCCATCTATCTATTTATTTCTCCTTTTCCTACATCTCTTTGAAAAATAAATATGAGCCGTTTACGAGTCATAAAGTCGAAACATCGGACTAAACCGCATTTTTTACAAGATACGTTGCACAGCCAGTCCATGTAACCAACTCGATTCATTTTTCACGTTAGACTTTACAATTTTCTTCGTAATCCGAAACATTACCCTTTTTTTCTATTTCCTCTGAAGGCTGAAAACAACGAAAAAAGATAAAAAATAAAGAGAGAGAGAGAGAGAGAGAGAGCAAAATTGAAAATTGTATCGACGATAGAAGCTCACGCGTTGTGGCTCGTGATAAATATCGAGACATCTTTTTGTCTTAAAAGAGACAAGGTAGAAAAAAAAAAGAAAAGAAAAACGGAAAAGAAAAGGAATAAAAACAAAAAATATTCTTACAGGGATCGATCCCGTCTTTCGGAATTATTAAATGAGAAATGAAAAATGAAGGAAAACTCTATAAATTACCGGGACTACGAAAGAAACGTTCAAGGCAAACTTATATTTCCTTAGGTGCCAAATGCAAACGATGTAAATTATGAAACGCTCATGTATATTTACTGTACGTCACTTTTCTTCTCTTCTCTTCTCTTCTCTTCTCTTCTCTTCTCTTCTCTTCTCTTCTCTTCTTTTTTCTTTTTTTTTTTTTTATTTTTCTTCTTTCCATCCTCTTATCAAAGGAAACACGTCCGAACCATGTGAAAATTAAATGAATTCCCGTGGCTTTGTTTATAATGCTTCGTTATTTCTACCCTAATTACTTTATACTTCTGTCTTTAATCGATGACATTCAAAATATTAAAGGGATGAAAGAAAAGAGAAATGGTTACCATTACGGTACGGAATAAATAATAATAATAACAATAATAATAATAATAACAACAACAACAACAACAACAACAACAACAACAACAACAATAATAATAATAATAATAATAATAATAATAATAATAATAATAATAATAATACGTCTTTCCATTTTCTTTTTCATATTTTTTCATCGATCAATACGTCTAAAACATAATATCTTTGTTATCCGTAATGATTAATAATGGTATTAATTAAACACCTAAAAGGTATGCAACACTCCATACGCTTCATTAACAATAATTACGCATCTTTACCGAGGCCCCTGCAAACAGGCAACACATACTCGTATCACGCGTGTAGTAACACAATGTAGCCATTGTAAAAGGGGTTTAAAATGAATATGTACTGTCGATAAGTGACGCTCGTAATTGCAACTATCGACCGAGCGACGAGAGCGTTGCCTATCTTTAGGCGTTATATGAAACTTTATCGATTATCGTGGAAAATAAAAAATTAAAATATTAATTATACAATTTTGTCGAATGAATAAAACTATATTATTGCAAATGAAAATCATTATCGATGACGTTTGATTATCCTCAATCTCTCTCTCTCTCTCTCTCTCTCTCTATCTCTATCTCTCTCTATTTTCTTGAAACTATATAAAAATAATAAGAAATTCCAGTGGCTAGCGTTTATGGGCAATTAATGTCACGTTACTCTCTTCAAAACTAAAGCTCGCACTAAACTCGTACAAGATTTTTACTATCTCTCCATTTCTCTTCTATTTCCACGCTACAACATCCGGGTAATCTCATTTTTTGCAGGACGAACTTCATTCCGCACAGAAATATGCACGATCGCGATCTCCCAACACGCTCCTCTTCTTCTTTCCACTTCTTTTTTCTTCTCTCTTTTTTTTTTTGCCTTTTTAATCAATTCCATTCTTATCTTCCGCATCCTTTGTTAGTAATTTTTTTAAGAAAGGGAAAGAACACCGAAAAATAATGAAATGCGTTTATATCTTTCGTTTAATACGATTTAATATACGTTTACGAATTAATATACGTTTTAATCTTTCAGCATGTCGAAAGAGAGAAAAAAAGATATATCAAATGTAATTATTGTTAAAGATAATTTTTATATAGAAGATATATATATATATATATATATATATATATATATATATATATAAATGTATAAATGTCGATCAATAAGTGAAACGTATTTCATTGGCGAAAACAAAATTTTCTTTTGACGATTGTGAAAGGGAGAATTAACTAAAATCATCGTTAAATTCATCATCGGTAGATTTAATTTGTGTGATGTAATTAGGATAAAGTTTCAACGATCGTTCGGAATAACGCAATACGCGGTTATCGAATAAATTGAAAATCAAACGCAAGCAATTAGCTCAACGGTATTTCATTACAATTTTATGCAAATTATTATTATATAAGTATGCGGGTGTATGTGTGTGTGTGTATATATATATATATATATTAATTATATATAAACATATATAATTGCGCATTTATAGATAACTATAATAACTACAGACATATATATATATATATATATATATATATATATATATATCTGCGCAACAGAGAGAGATAATATTGATTATAAGAGAGTAGGTGTCGAAGTGTTAAAGTTTGATCGAATATAACGGATTTCTTTTGGAAAAGTTTCGAACACATTGTTGACAGGAGGAAGTATCTCCGACAAACTATCGAACTATCGGCAAACAATCGAAATCAACTGGGAGAGGTCAACGAGTCTTCTTATTTCCTTTTCCTTTACGATCTATCAACGACTCGTCGAAACGGTAATTTTGAAAACGGTAATTTCAAATCATCCCCCATATCGTAGATTGTAAAATTGTTATACGTTCATTACGAAATTATACCAAATATTCGTATACGTGATCCTGCATTCATATTAATATCGTAAAACGATTTAACATTTTTATTTCATATTTTTATTCGATATTTAATTCATTCCGTTGTTTTCCCATTTTTCAACGCGCGCGTACACGTAAATGTTATTATATTATTACGTAATTATTTCGTTAATAAAAAAAAAATATATATATATATATAATATAAATATATTATATAATATTTATATAAATATATATATATATATAAATAAGAATTATTTATACACAAAATCAGTGTCACGCGATCAATTTCAATTTTTTTTAATCGTCGTACACTATTACGAGATGAATATTTGGATCAAACATAATTTACTCGTAAATATATTATTACGCACTTTTTTTTTTAATATTTGCCGACTTCTCCTCTCTCTCTCTCTCTCTCTCTCTCTCTCTCTTTCTCTCTCTCTCTCTATAAGACAGTTAATCAGTTAAGAACCTTGATAGAAAATTGAATAGCGTTTGTTATCGATGCATCAATGGAGACGAACGAAACGACGACACTATCTGAAGGATACCGAGTAATATTCTTGAATGCGAAATAGAAATGTAAACACAATCTTTACTATCTTCGTTTATGTGTATATATATATCAACGATAGGAACACCTACGTGTTCATGCACGTGGATGATAAATACTTGCTAATAGAAACACGCGTAGACGCGTTTCTACGTACGCGTATCTACGTACGCGTATGTCGTCAAGTTTCATTGACAATATCGTATGCACTTGATATCCCAATCCCTCATTGTTCCTTGATCATATCTACGAATCGATCCTGAGTAACGCACATTTGAAATAGAAATTCTTTTTCGATACTAACACTACCTTAGATTCCACGCGACGAACGGAGTTTCAAGATTAACGATCATAATCATTTACGTTCGTCGTTTGTTCGCGCTAGCACGATGCATTATTTTTTTCTTTTTATTTTTTTGTCTTCTTTTTTTCTTTTTTTTCTTCTTATTACAGGTAATACGAAACTTTATTATAGGTAATACGAATTTTGTTTGACGTAACAGCGGGACGAAAAAATTTTTAACGCGACGACGACTCACTCGTTATATCGCGCTCATTATTTACCCGTTGGAATTTTTTCCCTCCACGTTCCTTTTTCTCGTACGACAACAGAGCGCAGATTTTTTCTACTTTTTTTCTTTTTTTTCTTTTTTTTTTTTTTTTTTTTTTTTTTTTTGAAGCGAGCGAAAGAGAGAGGAAGGAATCTTTACATTGTAAAATCCTCTCGCGCGATCGAAACGAATTGAAAAGGGGGATAAAAGGGAGGTAAAGAAAAAAAAAAAGGAAGAAAAAGATAAAGAAGAGATCGACGACGACGTCTTGATTAATAGTCAACGTTAACGTTTTACTCGCCTCGTTAGAATTTTTCATTGGGAAGGGGGGAG
>OU426858.1:8089707-8092207 GCA_911387685.1 Dolichovespula media
TAACATAGTTCATAATTTTCGGATTGATAGGGACGACGTTTATCGATCGATTATTTATATTTCATCTTATCGAAATATACGCGGAGAGTAAATATCACGTATAATGCATATCTCGTATTGTATATAGACGGATGTATCTATGTAAAGAAAATATGAAAGAGAGAGAGAGAGAGAAAGAGATACAAGGGAACCCGTGCAGGGTGGTAATAAATTAGCCATCCTTTTTTTATTGCGTCGTTTACCACGCCTACGATCATTTTTAACGAACAACGCCAATCATCGTCTTCTCTCGCTCGCAACTCAGACGCCAATTGAAAGCACCACCGCGAACGTGCTGCGCCGTTAATGATTTTAGTTCCGACTTCTCTCTCTCTCTCTCTCTCTCTCTCTCTCTCTCTCTCTCTCTCTCTCTCTCTCTCTCTCTTTCTTTCTCTCTGTCACTTTTCTTAAGTCGTGAATAATCGTAAATTCTTTCACGCGAAGTTAATTAATCAATAATGACAAATCAATCTTTCGATCACTTTTCGTCAAACTCGTATCATTAACTTGACCCTGCCATTTAATTGATTGAGAAAATATTATTTCCTTTTTATTTATTTATTTATTTTCTTCTTTTGATTTTTATGTCCTACGACGACGACAATTTTTTTTCTCTTTTATTATATCTTTTTTTTATTATATTATCTACGTAAAAATTCTTGTTACCTTCTATGGGTAACATTTTTTTTTCTTTTATTACATTTTATTTGTATTTTTGTTCTTCTTCCATTAAAATCGTATACACGAATAAATTTTCTCACTCACGATACTCATTGTAATATCCAAAGAATGTAATATTAAACGAATTTATATTACGCATGCGAAATTTTCTTTCGCTCGTTCATACGTGTGTAAAAAAAAAAAAAAAAAAAAGAAAAAACGCGGAAACAGAAGACGTTTTATCTGTCGTTCGTGGGGCTTTTTTATTTTTTTTTCTTTTTTGTTTTTTTTACATCGGATTATCCCGTCGTAATCGAAATCGATCCATATAGTTCTTACGGTCAGCTCGTTTATACGAAGTCTATTAAACGTGAATTCAACGGGAACGAATCGGTAGACACGACGAAGGGAAGGGAAAAAAAAAGAAAAGAAAGAAAGAAAGAAAAAAAAAGGGAAAAGAAAGAAAAAACGAGGAAAGTTTGAAGAGACGAACAAAGTGAAAACGTGAAAAAAAAAGAGAGAGAAAGAGAAAGAGAAAGAGAGAGAGAAAAGAAGAGAATAAGAGTAAGAGAAATAATTCGTCACGTAGAACAGCTAGCTAGCTAGCTAGCTAGCCAGCTAGCTAGCTGGACGGAATGTTATTATGTAGTCCTTAATTATTACCCAGTACGTGACTACGGAGTTCTGTTAATTAAATCGATTTTTTTTCCCTTGTCCTTTTCATCCCTTGCAAAAGGTCCGTCAATGAGCGGATGATTCTTTAACGTCGAAGAACAATACTTTTCGAGATCCTTCGTGAATTATAGCGCGCTCTACTTTTGTTTTTTTTGTCGAAAAATAAAAAAAAAATGAACAAACCAACGAATAAATAAGTGAATAATTAGAAGGATGCAAAGGGTCTCTTATCGCTTTCGATTCAATTGTCTCCTTCTTTTTTTTTTTCTTTTTTTTTTTTTTTTGAATTTTTTTTTTTTTTTTTGATTATATAATATTCGCAATTATGATTTGCTACCTTTGAAAAAGAAAAAAAAGAAAGAAAGAAACTCGTGAAGAAATAGGGACGAAATTTTGCGTAGGTATGAATGAATGCAGGAAAGAAAATAAAGAAAGAAAAATAAAAAAAAAAAAAACGAAAGATAGTATATATTTAGAAATAGGGGTATAAACGCGCGCGTCGCGATATTTTACGATTAGCCGTGAAAACAAGAATATAAATTCATAAAGAATATGACCGACCATTCATGTATGTATTCAATGGGAGTATATCTTTAATTAAGCGTCTCGCAAGTTTCGCGTCACGTCGCGAAAGTCCCAATTATAACGACGAGAATTATCGTGATTTTGCCATGAACGTTATGGGGTGTAAAACCTTGAATTCGCGGCTGATAGACGCAGGACCGAGAAAGAGAGAGAGAGAGAGAGAGAGAGAGAGAGAGAGAGAGAGAGAGAGCAAGCTGTCCTTCCATTTGATTCGTTTGTTTCAAGTACGGATTATGAATAACAGAGGAACGCGGGAAAATTTGATATAATAGGAAATTGATAAGCCGTATGATGGAACTGTAAACAATTAACTGACAAACGTCATCTTATCGATTTTAAATTATCGATATTTTCGATAGAAAAAAAAAAATATCACATTTCGAAAATATTTACAGCTCGATGATAATCACGCGTATATGTATATGCGTATACATATATATATATATATATAACACGGTCGCTAATTTTATATAATCGCATGACCATTCTTAATTTTATATCATACTTTGTAAATTGTCATTACAATTTCCTTTTTTTTCTC
>OU426858.1:8094707-8157207 GCA_911387685.1 Dolichovespula media
GAGAGAGAGAAGATATAGATCAAAAAAGAAAAGGAAAAGTAAAATTCATCCGATCGACACACGCCACCGATAAGATTCGATAAGCTTCGGCTAGAAGAGTTTAAAATTATAATTTGACCGTTGGATGAATAATATTATAATTGATATTCGTGATTAAATTGATTGTAACTCACGATGGGAGGTAATATTATCCGTTGTTCGTTGCTTCTTCTTGCTGCAATATCACCGTGCATCGTCATTGCCAACGTTGATCAACGTCTCTACGTTAAAAGAAACGCCGCCGCTGCCTCCGCCGCCGTCGCCGCCGACAACGATCCGTCTGCCAATCTCGATTATCCCGATTATCCTGCGAAATACGACGAGTATCCGGTGAGTAGCCAAAAAAAAAAAAAAAGAAAAAAATACAAAATGAGATCTATCAAAAAATTTTGGAAAAATCGAACGATCGTCGGATCCGTGCACTTCACCGTAAATCATTAACAAAATTATCGCGCAAGTCGTAAGCGTTCGATAATTTTCTAACGAGGGTAAAAAAAAAAAAAAGAAAAAGAAAGAAATAAAAAATAAAAATTCGCGTTCGTTTCTTTCGGTTTTTACGTTCACTCTCTCTCTCTCTCTTTCACTCTCTCTCTCATTTTTTTTACGCGTCTTCCTTGCGCCTTCCCCATATTCGTCCTTTTTATTTTAATTTTTATTTTTATTTTTATTTTTATTTTTATTTTTACTCATATTCTTTCTCTTTTCTTTTGCTTTTTATTTTTTCTTTTTCTCTTCTCTTTTTTTTTTTTTTTTATTCTCACTCTCACGCATCGTGCAGCACGTTGGCGAACGATCATTGACACGTACATGTAAATTCAGGACGTACGGGACAAATTGAATTTGTTAATACGATTAATACGCATATCCTCGGACCGTACATACGCTCCTCCTCCTCCTTCTCCCCCTACCACCCACCCCCCACCCCCTCACCCTCCATTGATGGGCCCTTGGTTGGTATAAATAATCATAATATTATCGATCCCACTCTCAATCAGTAGGCGATACCTCAATTAAGTTTAGTAATTAGTTACAATCCGAATATCCACAATTTTCGAAACAATATCGTGCATATTCGTGTGTAGGTCGGGAATTTGTATGTGCGCGCGTGTCAACCGTGATCCTCCTCCTCCTCCTCCTCCTCCTCCTCCTCATCCTTCTTCCTCCTCATCCTTCTTCTTCTTCTTCTTCTTCTTCTTCTTCTTCTATCGGCAGCACGTGCCGCTAAAATTTCGCGCCAACGTTTCAACCCCAATCTACGTAGAAGATATACGTACGTACGTATGTACGTGGGGATGATATACGTCGGTAATAAATAGATATAAACGGATATCGCGAATACGAAATCGTACAAAACGTACGTTACTATTACTGATTTTCGATACAACGTTCAAAGCTATGAATTAATCTAAAATTATTCTTCCAACGAGAAGAATTGCTTCGTACGATATATCGTTTTAAAAATAAATTTAACGAGGAAACTTGCGTCGGTTAATACTTTCTATTGTAATTTCAATTATCGCTCGAAATTATCGAGACGTCAGTTCGATCAATCGATACGATTTATTTATTACATATCTACGCGTAGCCGTTTTTACATAGCCGATCTTTCGTTTAATACATAAATTAATTCACACGATCAAACGATATCGATCGAATTTGTCTCCAAAGGGTAGTGGGAGATGGAGAAAAATTTGACAAGATGTAAAATTGGAATTCTAATTCGAACGGGCCGATAGAGTTCGTTTTTAATTTGACGAAAGTTGATTAAACTGTTTAAAATAAGACAGATAGATAGATAGATAAAGACGATTCGTTAAATTGATTTAGAAAATTTCGATACAACGAGCTAACGCGAGTCGACTATAATTTTCTCGATAAACTTGTTAAATAAGAATATATATTTCTGTCTTAACGATTACGATTACGACTACGACGAGGACGACGACGAAGATCATTAATTATCGAATAAAAATAGAAACGCGAGTTCTCGAAATAAATTCAAACTCGTCGGAAGCCATCGATTCCGACAAATCAACTCGACTCGATTAGTATTACGATATTTTAATGGATAAACGCGTACCTTTAAGATATTTATGCTTTCGATGTATTTTATTTTTCGTCTGTTCGTCCTGCGTGCGTCTATTGTTCGTAATCTTTTAACTGTATTGTATTTGACGTTATTAGGGTGATTCCATTGTACGACTACGACTATACTCGCGATACTCTTGTCTTCTACGATATTATATACATATACGTATGTATGTATGTATAACGATGATTATTGAATTATTATCTTTCTATCTCGTTACTCTCTCTCTCTCTCTCTCTCTCTCTCTCTCTCTCTCTCTCTCTCTCTCTCTCTCTCTCTCTCTCTCTCCTCTCTCTTTCTCTCTCTCGGGAATTCTTTTCTCGGATGTATGCCTACGCATATCCTATCTTGATCGTAAAATAAATAGAAAAGGAAACGATTATGCAAGCTAATTTCTTTCTTCATCTTTGCGATGACGATAAGAAAACTAAACCAGACTGAGCCGAACCGAGCCGAGGGTTTCATTGCTTTCTTGCTTCATTGCTTTCTTGCTTCTTTGCGTTCTTACTTCCTTGCTTTCTTGCTTGTTAATTCGTTCGTTCGCTCGCCCGTAGTAATTACGTTACGGAAAATTCAATTCTTATGATATTGTTGTAAAATCTAGTATCTTCTTCTTACGCAATTACATTTATCATCTTTCCTCGTAAGCTTATTTATTTTTTCTTCTCTCCTACCCCCCCCCCCTTTTTTTATTTTTTTATTTTTTTATCTTCTCTCAGATATCAATAGTAACAGTAATAACAGCAGCAGTTTCATGTATATATATATATATATATATATATATATATATATAAATTTTTTTTTTTTGCTTTCTTCCTTACTTTACTCACCCATTTCACTTCTTTCATCATCCGCACTTTATATCTGTTTACATCTCACGATTATTTTTCTTTTACTCGTCGGTATATTTTATCGTCAAGAAGGAAGAAGAAGAAAAAAAAAAAGAAAGGAATTAATAATCGCATTTTACCTTGTATCTTGCATTTTTTTCTTTTCTTCGTTTTTTTTTCTTTTCTTTTCTTTTCTTTTCTTTTCTTCTTCTAATTAGAAAGAATCTCTCACTTGCGATATCACCATCACCCTGACCCAATTTTCCTGACATTATTTTTCTAAATCTTTCGTAATGATTTCGTCTAGGACGACACGAGAATCTACATATATATATATATATATATATATATATTTTGTCGAGACGATTTGATACTCGAAATGTGACGATTTGTCAACGTATTACTTTTTATACTTCCCATATTATTTCTTCAAAATTTGCAAATTTTAATTGATCAAAGATATGAGATTAAACATACGAACTCCGTGAAAGAGACGATTTGCCCACGTATTACTTTTTATACGTTCTACATATAAATTTTCAAAATTTCTAAAATTTTAATTGATTATATATGATAGTGCAAAGATATGTGATGAAATATTCGAACTCGGTTCAAACAAACTATTACATCTTCTCTGTCGTCACCGTTCCCAAAACGTGACGCAATTTTTGTAAAATCATTTTTCGAAATATTTCGTAATTATTTCGTCGATTACGACTCGAGAATCCATATATAAAAAATTTTGTCGAGACGACTTGACACTCGAAATGACGATTTGTTCACGTATAAGTTTTTACGCGTCTCATATTAATTTTCCAAAATTTGAAAATTTAATTGATCGAGAAGATATAAACATACGAACTCCGTGGTAGCACACTGTTACATCTACTCTCGTCACCCTTCCAAAACTTGGCAAGTCTGACAACCGACAACTTCGCTCGACTTCACTCGACACATTCTCTCACGATTGTCCGCTTATATACGTACGTATGTACATAATACGTAAGTACGTACGTACTCCTCTCCTTCTCTCTTATCAGCATTTACGTACGTGAAAACCTCCCGACTTGACGATATTTTCCAGGTTAACGCGACAGTTTTGTCATTATTTTCTTCCCCGTAATTACTTACGCGTGCTTACGCACGAACAGCGCGACTGAAACGTATGAATTTATCTCGAAAAGAAAAGAAAAGAAAAGAAAAGAAAAGAAAAAAAGAAACAAAAATCCCTCGACACGTTGTAGAGATCGTCGTAAGAATTATATTTCTTTGAAAAGTTTGGTCAGGAATCTTTATATAAAAAAAAATTTTTTTAAATCGACCGAAGATGAGTCGCACTAAAAATTGATGGGACTTTCGATAAAAAAAAAAAAAAAGAAAGAAAAAAAGTACGAGGAAAAGAAAATAAAAAATAAATTATAACGATAGAGAAACGAAAAGATATAGAGAGAGAGAAAAAAAAATTGTTCTCGCTCCTTTTTTCTCCGGCGAAAAGGAGAAAAAAGAGAAACTGTGTCTTTTCGAATAAAACACAATCGTTGATAATAGGAAATCTCTTTTTGTTTGTTTGTTTGTTTGTTTGTCTGTTCGTTTGTTCGATCATTCGTCTTTTTTCTCTCTGCGTGCTCGAGCGCGTGCATGAACGAAAGACAATTATTTTATCATCAATACGCAAGCTACCTCGTATCGCATTTAAAACGCCGGCTTTTTGTTTTTTCTTCGTCTCCTTTTATAATAATAAATAAATTAATCCGATCTCGTTATTGTAGCGCCAACGAGAAAAAAAGGAAGGAAGGAACACATACGGGACATATATATATATATATATATATATATATATATATATATATATATAAATATATATATATAAATATATATATATAAATATATATACACGTTCATTTGAAGGTAAAATTCTCGAATGATATTGTTCGGTGGACTTTAAAATGTGGAGGAAGGAGGACGCGAGCGTGAATATCGTCGATTAAATGCATAACACGAGTAGGGCTATTAATTAAACGGAGGAGTACTATTTGGTAGATTGGGACGAAAAGTTAATCTCTCTCATTTTTTATTTTTTTTATTTTTACTTTACTTTCGTTGTTCACGTTGAAAGACGAGGAGCGAGCTAGCAAGCGAACAAGCCACCCTATACAATTCGTCTTCGTTAAGGGCTACCACGTGGCATAATAGATCGCGTATATACAAAGAGAGGGGGGATGGAAGGGTTGGAAAATCCTGAGAATGATTTACGTGATACTTTTTCGGGAGTCCTGATTTCTTTGTTTTTTTTTTCTTTTCTTTTTTTCTTTTCTTTTTTTCGATAAAACTTTATAAACGAAATTAAAAATCGTTTCGATTTTATTCGAAACCAAATAATTAATATAATTATTCCATTCTTGATTATGAAAATGATTCAAGTATACACACACACACACACACACACATTTACATCACAGATCACTTTTCAATGATCAATCCTCAATTTTATCCATAAATCATCGATCGATAAATAAGTGATCCAACGACCTACTATGCCCGAATTATTCGAGATGAATTGATTTTGTGGTTTTAAAGAGACAAAAAAAGAAAAATTGTATAACGACTATGATTACGGGTTAGGTTGAACATTTTTTTATCTTATCTACGATACACACATACATGGAATGGGAACATCCATATAATCTAGACGGTTTTCAGGCATTGAAATCACTGATCGTACCCACAGACGTGATCGAGTCCGTCTGGTTAAAGAAAAAAAAAAAAAAAATATATATATATATATATATATATATATATATATATATATTTCAATATATTATTCCTGCTAATTTTTTTTTCTTTTTCTTCTTCTTCTTCTTCGTCGTTCTTCGTTCTTCCTTCTTCTTTCCCTTCCTTTCTTCCTTCTAATCATTTATGGAATAAAAACGATCGTTCAAACAAAGCCAAGAATAAAAATAACGGAGAGATTTAATGAGTCGATACGTTCTCAGTTTAAATACCCAACGAATTATATTTAGACGATCCGATAAATATATATATATATATATATATATATATATATATATAGAGAGAGAGAGAGAGAGAGAGAGAGAGAGAGACAATCCAGTCAACGAATACTCGAAAATAATCTATTTATCTCGAAATAAACGCGAAAGATACTACATTACGATTCGTTCATCTTTATTATTCGGGTCGATTTCCTTTTAATACATTTATGGTAATCTCGAAAAAGTTCCTGAATGTAATTAAAAAAAATCAATCGCTTTTTTTCTTCTTCTTCTTCTTCTTCTTCTTCCTCATCGAGAGAGAGAGAGAGAGAGAGAGAGAGAGATTTTTTAGGAATTACGTTTCTCGTTCTCTTCTCCGGATCGCATGAAACGAAACCTATCTTATAATTTTACCACGAAAAAAATTTGAATTGAGTACTTAAAGAAAAAGCTTCACAGGAGAGTAATTGATTTAAAAAAAATAAAAAAATATAAGATCACTTATGGCCCAGCCTAATGGAAACAAATCCAATTTGTTCAATCCAAACAAATCCAAATTGTTTCATCCAATGAAACAAATTCCTCTATCTATAAACTTATACGCGTGTCTATGTTTGGTACATACGTAAAAATATATATATATATATATTACAATTAAAAAAAAAAAAAATAATAACAAATATCGATTAACGTGAAACCAACGAAGATGAGATTTGATATCGATTTGATATATAATATAATTTATATTTATAAATTTGGCGTCGACGGAAAGACAAACGAAAGAAGAAAAATCATATATATATATATATATATATATATATATATATATTTTTTTTTTTTTTTTTCTTAATCGAAATGATCGATCAAGTCGTTTAATTTACCCTTCTTGTTAGATCTCCTCGGGCTAATAAAAAAAACACGATATAGTATAAATGGAAGGAAAGTGCGACGCGGTGTACGTCGTAAGGAAACGCTTTAATCATCGTTAAGGACGCCCCAACCAACAAACGGAAGTATTTACGCGTTTGCGGGGGTGTTTCGGAATAATCATGAAAGCTTCGTAAATAAAATAAAATATAATAAAATAAAATAAAATAATACCGATCGTATAAAGTCAATCATATCAATCTTTGATCGACGACGGGACGATAATAAACGTTTTCCTTCTTTTTTTCTTCTTTTCTTTTTCATACTTTCTACAAAAAATTTTTCATTCTTCAATACATATCTTTCTTATATTTTTAATTATATATATATATGTGCGTGTGTGTGTGTGTTCGAAATATATAATATAATAAATTCGTGTTTACAGCGATCGTGCCAAAAATTCTTAGGCCTGTAGTATAAAAATCTACGGGCAAAAAAATATGATCTCCCCCTCCTCCACTCACCCCCGCTCCTCGTAAAAAGTATCCGGAAAAGGAGTAAGATTGAATTTTAAAAATCCCTCGGGTACTCTCGATCCGTCCCCTTTTTATACGCGCTTAAATAGTAATCTAACGAACCAACCGACTTTTTATTTCATCTTCCACCATTTGAGATTTATGAATACGATAAATAAATTATGAAAAGTATCTCTATGTAATGGTACACATTTGGTCGTCCAATTCATCGTATTTAATTTCCTCTCAACGGCTAATACCACCCGCATATATTTCCCATTAAAAATAATGTTCCCTCTTTACGAGGGCTGAAACTTTGTCGTTGAATACTTGTCGCTGGATAAAAAATAAATGTTCCAAGTTTGACACGTTCCATTTCTTTTCCGTTCTCTCTCTCTCTCTCTCTCTCTCTCTCTTAAAAAGCTATCTTCTTCTTCTTCTTCTTTTTTTTATTCTTCCTCTTCGTCTTCCACAAATCGTTCTTTTCTTTTTTAGAAACAAGGAACAATTAATTTTCTTCGTTTCCTCATTCCTTTTTTTTCTATATGTCTCATATACATATATATGAAAAAGAATATACATATATATATATATATATATATATATAAAATAAAAAAATAAAGTAACAATATCACCCTATCTCTATCTCCTTTTTTTTCTATTTTTATCTTTTTATTTTATTACTGTATTAACATATATGTATATATACATATACATATATATATATATATGTTGTTTTATTTATTATTATTTTTCTTACAGTGTTACCAACAATATATCACTTTATTCCCTATTTGTCTATTTTGTTTTTATATTTAAGAACGTCGTCTTTTAAAAGACCGTCGCATCGTCAAAATGCCAGTTAAACGATAACCTCAGACATTTTATTCCGTTTGCCTTCTATTTCCGGAGAAAGGAACTAGATTACTCACTCCGACTTACCCCTCTCTCACCATCCAGATTCTATCCCTCTCTTTCTCCATTCTGTTTATCTTCGTTCCCGTTTAAAATATGCGATCAACGTCAAAGAGTATTTGTCAATTTTTTATTTACTCGTAATCCATAAGAAGCCCGAAAATTTAATTTAGTTGGAGGGTGCATTAAGGTACCACCATGTTAGATATTCGTTATAGGCCCTCTCCTCTCTATTAGAAAATTTATCGTCGAGAGGGAGAGAGGGAGAGAGAGAGAGAGAGAGAGAGAGAGAGAGAGAGAAAAACAGAAATTTATTCGATACTTCTTGCTTCGAACATTCGCTTGAATCTTTAAAACGACCGCCGATTTTTTTTCTACCCCTTCCCTCCTCGTTTCCCTCCCTGACCAAATTACTTTATTTATCGAAAAGATTCAAGCACACGATTGAAAACAATTTTTTCCTTTTTTTTCTTGACTCCGCCCTCCCCCTTCCCGATTTCAACCTCTATACACGTACGTATATATATATATATATATATATATATATATATATATATATATATATATGTACATGCACACACCTACATATTAGTACATTTTTTCGTTGATTCTATAACAATATCTAAAAAACACGAAGGAAAAAAAAATTTATATATATACATATATATATATATATATATAATATACATATATATATATATATATATATATATATATATATATATATATATTAACGCGATAAATCGTCAACTAGCGAGCCTGAAAGTCGATTAATTAATAACGAATTCAGATTCCCAGTCCCAGTTAATTACCGACTCTCGCGCCTTAACGAGCACAATACCCATACACACGCACACACACACACACAAACGCACACCTTTATATGCGTAGATTTAGCTTAGACGCGGCATCACCTTTCAAGTTACGTTCAATTTCGTGTCTCTAGAAAAGTACTTTTTAATCCATAAAAAAAAAAAAATAAATAAATAAATAAAACGTATAATTAAAGGAGAAATCCTATTGTTTAACAAGACATTTGACACAGAGAGATATTTTAAAATATTTTTAATATCAACGAAAGATCGAGATTATTATTTTCCTATTGGACTTCAAATTTTTCCTTTCTTTTCTTTTCCTTTCTTTCCAATTTCCCCGGATCGTGAATTCTTATGAAAATTATTCGATTATTCATTATCAATCGACTCAGAAACGTCTTAAACGAGTGTACGAGTATACAGTTTATTGAAACAAAAAGAAAAAGGGAAAGAAAAATTATTGAGACAAAAAGATAGAGTGATAGAGAGAGAGAGAGAGAGAGAGAGAGAGAGAGAGAGAGAGAGAGAGAGAGAGCAAGCAAAAAAATGAAGAAAAATCATAGACATCCTACTCGTGTAGCGCAACATATTAGTCGCCGTTAATGTCCCTACATACGCATATACTTATCTGCATACAATACATACGTATATACATACATACATACACACATTCACACATACATACATATATACATATATACCATACATACATACATACATACATACCATACATGCATACCATACATACATACCATACATACATACATATATACATACATACATAACTACATACGATGTATATATCCATTCCCAACGTTGGTAAATATAAACGCGTATGCAAACATTATAAACGTCTAGCCACAAAAGGGAGATTGGGATTATTCGCCGCCGGTATATAGAATGGTAGTATTGTGGGCGAAATTAATTTTTCTACGCACACGCGTGCTCGCTTATTATGTTTTCGTTCTGTCAACCGGAAGGATTGATCTTCCACAAGCGGGTAGAGCATTTTATCCGTTTTCTTTAGATCGTTTCTATCTTAGTACTTGGTTGCGTTTCGTTATTAAAAAAAAAAGAAAAGAAAAGAAAAGAAATGAGAAAAGATTTTACATTCGGAAAAATGCGAAAAGGGGAGATAATTAATTTCTCTTTCGGACCTTTAAATATCACGAATACACGATTGCAAATTAAAGAAGTAAAAAAGAAAAAAAGAAAAAAAGAAAAAGAGGAAACGTTTCCTTGAATTTTTTTTTTTTAAATAAAAAAGACATTCGCATGAGAGGTGAAAAGATATTTTTTCCTTCTTCTCTTTCTGTTCTCTCTCTCTCTCTCTCTCTCTCTCTCTCTCTCTCTTCATTTTCTATCCTTTTTACTTATTTTTTTCTTTTTTTGTTTCTTTCGATCGATCTTGAAAACCTTGAAAAAAGTATTTTTCCAAGTGAATTCGTACGATTATATTTTAACATTTAGGAAGAAACGAAACGAAGAGAATCGCGGGTGACGGAACGAATCAAAAAAAGAAAAAAAAAAGACGAATGAGAACGACACAACCGACGAGCCAGCGAGCGAGCAAGCCAGCCAGCGAGCGAGAATCAGAACACCATTGAAACGGCTTTGAAATGATAATAATTTCCGTGGCATTGCAATGCGTTTATTATGCGGCTTCAATTCCGCAATTAACGCACTTTCATTCTAATCTACAACGTTGCCTAGAATCGCACACGAAAATATGCAATATACATTGATCGTCGTTGCTCTTCATTACTACTTCTCTTTTCCCTCTTCCTCATCCTCCCATCCATCCATCCATCCCCTGCCAAACACCACCCCGCAACCCCTCACCCCCTCTTTTCAACCATCTTCATCTCTCTCTAGTCGTCCTTCCACTATTTTATTTTCATTCAAAAGCTCGTAACGCGATTTGCAATGACAACATTCAAAGGGCAATTCTCGCCTTCTGTTTCATTTAAAAAAAAAAAAAGAGAAAGAAAGAAAAAATATTTTTATTTTCGATTCGACGATGGACGTTAAAGAAAAAAAGGAAAAAAACAACGAAAACGAACTCGGTAATAAATCGTCGGCAACGTTCGAGAGTGAAATAATTAGACATTTTTCTTGTTATTTTTATTTCTTTTTTCTTTTTTTAATATTAAAAAATAAAAAAATAAGAATGCTACACAACGAAGACCGTATTTGCCTAACAAGTATTGGCGAAACTTTATATACATATTTATGTTGAGTTTGATTCGGCCGACGAGAATATCCTGTTAGGAATCGATCGAAGTAAAAAATAATATATATATATATATATATATATATATATATATATATATATATATATACATATATACATAATAAAAAAAGAAAGAAAGGAAAAAAGAAGAAAAAAATTGAGAATGACGAAGTTAAAAAAAAAAAGACGTACACAATTTGGTTTTCCAATTCTTTTCCTATCCCCGGCTGATATGCCGGAATTTCGATATCGCGTTAAAATTAATCGGAATAACGTGAGCCACGTGTATTGGATTCTTCTCGCCTACTCGTAGCTTAATTTAAAAAAAAAAAAAAAACGTAAGTTTAATGCAACTGCGCGGCTTTAAATACGGCCGATCAATTCGATACAACAAAATACCGTCCAATGTAAATTTTCGAATGAAATATTTTTTTATTTTGTCCGATTAAAAAAAAAAAAAACGCTATGCTCCTTATGTCAAAACGATATTAATAATACGCCAACGTTGAAGGTTCTTTTTTTTATTTTTTTTTAATTATCACCACCGTACGCATTACGTGACATTTTCATATTTCCGACGATTTCCCGCGGCGAGAAATGAAAATCACGAGCGCGCCCGAACGTGGGCGAAGAAAAAACGAACGACGAACTTTCAAAAGTTTAATCTCGGCGCGCGGTTTTTTTCCTCTTTCAATTTCGAACGTTTAAATTTCCTCCCAGCCTTCCTTTCCGCCCCCACGTCATATCGTATTTTTACCATCTCACATTTTATTATATTGTCGAATATGAGAAAATAAAAGTTCTCTCGTTTTTGCACGTACCTTTGGGAAATCGATCGTATAAATAAAACGCTACAACAAGAGCTGTAAGATTGCAAGAAAATTGTTATTTTCCTTCTCGTTCCCTCCAATTCTCTCTTTCTCTCTCTCTCTCTCTCTCGGTCATTGGTTCGATGTTTACACCCACCACATATTTACCGAACCCAGAAATATATCTGTTTATCGTTCCGATTTTCACTCGAGCGAGGGTAGAAACGATGACTTGTAATAACGCCTGACTTCTCTCTTTCTCTCTCTCTCTCTCTCTCTCTTTCTCTCTTTCTGTGTGGAATAAGAAATATTAAAACTATAAGACCTCGTCTTCCTTCCTCTCTCTTTGTCTTTATGTCTTTCCTTCTTTCTTTCTTCTTCCTTTTTCTTTTCTTCATGGTACACTTGATTTGTAATTTTAATATAATACCCACGTTATACAAACGATATTTTAATTGTCTCGAGTCCGATGACAGAATTCCTTTATCGACTGTCGCCATTTCTCTTTCGATATTACTACGCCAGTCAAATTTAAATATACACAATCGTGCACCGAGAATCTTTTGTAAATAATATATATATATATATATATATATATATATATATATAAAGAAAAAAAAAGAAAAAAATAACAGACACGTGCGCGAACGTAAATCTTTTTACGAATGACACTTAAATCTTCCTTTGCGTAGGTGGATAAGCTTCTCGATCGTGTATTATCGATTAAATATAAACGAAGGATAATTGGATTTAAATAGGAACCAACAAGTTCGGGGATCGCTTCGAGCGATAATACGACTAATCTAATTGGCCAACTCGTCGTTTCATTAACCAATCAGCGTGTTCTACTTCGTATATAAAATTCTGATCAACCAAATAAAAAAAAAATTATATTTATATATTTATATATATATATATATATGTGTATATATATATATATACAAATTTATGAACATTTTAATACGTTCTTTTTTTTTTTAATCTCAACGCTTTTCCTATATTATTGGATAATTAACAATCAATGATGTAATATTGGAACAAAAGATGATATTGGAATGTGACAAAAGGATGCATGTGTGTGTGAAACCTGTATCGCACTTAATATACACATATATGTATTATAATGAATTTCTACCGTAAAGCTATAATTAAATGGCACTATCCTTTGTTGTAGTTGATCGATCTAATTGACTTTTCAAAATGCAATAGTTGTTATCTCAGCTAATTAATCGTAGCCGATTATGAAGTAATCGAATCGCGATCCTTTCTAACCTCGTATTGATCATCGATGTATTTGGGATACTCACAAGAATGAAAACGATATAATCATAAAAATTATCGATTATTCATATGACGATATTCTCTAACTAAAAAAAAAAGAACAAAATTCGAATGAAGATGTACTAAATTACCGACGTATCCAAGTTAAACCTCCTTTGAAAATGTTTCGTTTAAAGCTAAATATAAATCTGAAAAATCGAATGTCTCATTAAGAGGACACATTTTTCTTCTTCTTCTACTTTTTGCTAATGAAATTGATTAAAATTTCCAATGTTCGTTAACAGGTCGTGGTGCCAAAAAGAGCAGCTCTTTTGTTCGATCAATTGATGATAGCCTTGCAGAAGGTTGTTGATAATCAGGGAAGAGCGGATATTGGAAGCGCCAAGGCTTTAACAAGATCAGCTCCACCGATTCAAGTCGCCAATTCACAAATTGTACCTTCGACTGACGAACAAACGGTGATGATTTTTATTAACTAAGATATAACTCGTGTTACGATCATCCCATGCCTCGATTAAAAATATAAATTACAATTGATGATAATCTCTAATCAATGCGAATACGTGTTGACAACTATGATCATCGATCCTTTTATTATTCAACAACGTCCACCACTCCGATTAATCATCTTCAATTATTACAGATGGATCTTCAACGCCGTGGACAGGCTAAGGGTCGCGTTTATTGGCGATGCTACTTCAATGCCGTTACATGCTTCAAGAAGAAGTGATAAAAGTATCCAGAATGAGGCCACTATTTTCAATCGCTAAACTAAGTTCTTACTCTCAATTATTCCTAACGCTTTAACCGACGAAAAGTTGCTCCGGCTTAAGAAGTCGAAGAATTCAATTTCTTCCCGAGTTCTTAACCCACATCCTAATAATCTATTTCATTCCATTTTTTTTTCTTGCGTGATAATATAAAACCAATTAGATAATACAATGTTCATCAGGCTAATATTGCAAAAACTCTATGTATCCGATCAAACTAATCGGCTATATCGAAATCAAATTATTCAGGCAATCATGATATAAGTTTATTTATTATTGTCATTACCTCTAAAACGTTTTATATTTTCAATTTTATTCCTAATTTTTTTATCACCGATCGACGACTTTATCATGGCTGATGTCTCATAACGATTAACGGCAACAATTACATTATCTATGAGAAGAAGCACGATTTTTAATCGATACAAAATCGCGATGAATAAATGTTTTTAATCTCGACTGTGCTCTCGAGTTTCTTTGACGTAATGAAAGAATATTTTAATTTATACGATTTGAGATACTTTATCAATCGCATTTTACAATCTTGAATCTCAGTTTTTTCTTCAAGGTAAGATCGAAAACAAACGTGCGCGACGAAGCATCTAAAAAAATAATGAATTTCAATGGGAAAAAAAAAAAAAAAGAGAAAGAAAATCTCTGCCTCTCTACAAAAGTATTGATATACTAAATATTTAATTGACGAAAGACGTAAGCTAAAAATTAATTTACGTATCCCGTACTATGATCGTTTGAAAGAACATTTAGATTTTTATCTAATATTTCTTTTTTTTTTTCTATCTTGATTCCGAGTAAGTGACGTGTATTTTGAAATGCTAGATGATCATTCATTGATATTAATGATTATATTTGAGATAAATCATAATTATAGATAGGGTGATGATGCGGTATTAAATAAAGTAATTATTTAAATAATTTTTTTTTTATCCGTTTAAAAGGGCTCGCCCTTCGTCTCGTATCGTACATAAATTATTTTATCGATGTCGATAATTCACAAATATAAACATAAACGTACATACAATTGTTTTCCCCACATAAACGATAGCAAAAATATTTAATTTGAATATACTTTCAAGAATTAACATTCGAGTTTGTAACTTCGGATAATCTTACAAGGCATATTATTAATTCACAATGTTTCGTATGAGGAAACATATCCACAGCGATAGCTTTTATCGGTACAAAAGGTTCTCCGCAATATTGTTTCGATCTTGGTCTTGAGAGATCTATCAAATTTCTCATAGCTGCTCGAGGGTCACAAGATACATAGACTAACCTTGTCAATTTTTTCGTTTTACGTAACGTTAATAATGTTTTTTGATCTAAAAAGAATAAATATGTGTAAAGTTCACTTAAATATATTATTCTATATCTATGCTTTTTATTTATTTTTTCTTTTTTTTTTTTTTTTTTCTTTCAGCACACTCTTTTTCTCACTTACGTATACCAGCTCTTGGTGGATCAACCACAGCTACAATACGAGATTTTGTTGCTCTCTGAATAATAGGATATAGAATATCTTCCGCTTTACCAACAAAAAATTCACAATTGGTAACACCGTTTTGAACAGCATTTTGTTTTGCGTCTTTAATAGCATCGGACACAACTTCTACTCCTAACACCTCACCGCAATGCTGCAGCAATAAAAAGCGAATCAGTGAAGACCGAAATTTGTTGTTTCTTTTTTTTATTAACCATGCGATGTATATCGAAGTACCTTCGAAAAAGATAAACCTATAGTTCCAGTTCCGCAACAAATGTCCAATAATGTAGTGTCGTCAGTTGGTTCTGCCATATCGATGGCTGCTTTATATAAAACTTCAGCACCTAATGTATTCACTTGGAAAAACGCTTGCGGCGATATACGAAATTTCTTTTCTAACAAAGTTTCTTCGATATATTCGGTTCCGCTTATATGCTGTAGAACATTTCTAGATTCGCTACCGACACTTCTAAAAAATTTAAGTACAAAAACTGATAAATGACAACCACGATCATTTCGCATTTAATGATAACATACTTGTTTTCCATTGTTTGGAAATAAAGCGAGGTAACATCAATAGTGGATCCTTTTCCAGATTCAAAAAATTCTTTCAATTGATTTTGTAAATCCTTTAACCTTTCAACGCTTAAATCTTGAGGATTTATCCCAACTATTAACATTAACTGATTGAGACGACTAGTTCTGGCAGTAACTTGTTTCCAATATCCGCTATGATCTACTGGATTAAAAGGTTCTAATCCAGAATTTTGTACGAATTCTTCTAATGTCTACAGTATAAGTATATTAAAATTATTTTACATGTCAAAGAATTAAATTATAATTTCTAAGCGCAAAATAAAATATATTGCCTTCACTGCAGTTTTCATATTTTTAGGAATGTGACAAAGATCGTCGATAGGACCTACTGCTGTACAACCAGCAGCATAACTAGACAATCTAAATCCAATTATAACTTTGTCGCCATCTATATTCTTACCTGAAAAAATATAATCGAGATATTCAATTATAATTCATTTACGCAAATATACAATTTTCTTTTTTCTTTTAAAAAAAAAAAAAAAAAAAAAAAAAAAAAAAAAAAAAAAAAAAAAAAAAAAAAAAAAAAAAGAAAGAAAGAAAGAAAAAAGAAATTTCAAGAGGTAAAACATCATTCATTTACCAATTGTAAATTCACATTTGTTTCTATAAGCTTCCGTGCTTTCAGCGTGTAAAATAGGTTTCAGTTCACAAGGCAAATTTTCATATAGTTTCTTTTGCGAATTAATCCACTCTGACAAATGTACGTTTCCTTCAAGCATTTTCTGACCAATTTTCATTAACACAGATCTCATTTCTTTTTGCTTGAATTCCAGCTAAAATATTACCGTAAATATTTTGGTACTTACAAGCTATAGAACGTTCAATATTTTCCTAAACAAATCGATATTCTCTTACTTGATTGGAATAAGGCATATTCCACAGTGGAGTCGTTGTAAATTTAATTCTATCCATAGCTGACATATCCGGATCGTGAAGTTCATTTTTTAATTTCTTATTAGGTTTATTCTCTTCTAATTTTCTTTTTACAAATGGATCTGGAGCTGGTTTGGCGATCTATACAACGCGACGACGACAATAAATATTTAAAAGAGAATAAAACTTATCTGATAATTTTTACAGATAGGAAACAAGAAAGAGAATACCTGCGCAGAAAGCTTACAGTTTTTCCATAAAATTCCGTTTAAAGTGGAGATAGCTCGCTGACGACATTCCTCGCTTCTAAAGCAAACATACAGCCAACCGCTGGACTGTTTCGGTGGTTTTACCTTGCAAGTTTGTAAATCAAGTTTGTCGTTCAACAACTTCTTAAACTCCCCGATTCCATAATATTTAGGCAACCCGCGCACCTCGACTTTAAATTTTTCTGATGTGAAATTATCCCTTTCGAGATACGCATACGGGTCGTTCTCATTTTTCTCCGTTATATCCTCCGCTGGAACTTGCTTTGTTTCAGAATCGGTCATCGTTAAATATATTCTTTATAAACTCAATAAATTTCTTTCTATCAATTATTTACAATAACGCTTAGAGTTAAACGATTTAAGGTTAGATCAGGTTAGATCACCATGCCGCATTCTTCAATGAATAATTCCTTGCAAGATATAATATTTTTTTTGTTTTCATAAAGCTATCGACAAAATATAACCTAAGAGCACACAGTTTATAACAATGAGTAAATTTTTATGTTGAATGCGACAATATAAATAACGTGCACATTGTATCTAAAACTTCGCATCCGGCAATAAACGTGCAGAAGCATTCCATTTGACGTCAGGGGGCTATAAATCTTATTAACTTTTTCGTTATCAGTGTTCGCAGCGCTTACGTTAAGTCACAGGCTCATAAACACAAGAACTAATCTTCAATTCATTCTTCTCTCTATCCCATTTAAAAGTACAATCGTTCCGTCGATAAAATCGTTCATAAGGTAATAACGTTCGATCGATAAAAATATTCTGTCGGTAAGATCGTTCAGTCGATAATATATAAAAAAAAACGTTCTATTTTTACGAGTAAATCTTCGAAGAAAATTTATTTACACTAATTAATTACGATCGGTCACTCGTGCCGCGATTTGAACATTTGGACCTATCGTCCTCGTCCTTATCGAGCGATATAAAAATGTACTTACCACTTAAGAAGTTCTGCGATGGCTCCAAAACGCTTGCGATTATTTGAATATAACTTCATTGTATTACGTCTCTACATTATACGTTGTTTAAATAATTACGATATTATCGAAAGTATAGATAATTTAAGATCACCCGTACGAAAAGGACGAGTTTCGATGTTTCTACGACGAAACGCAAAAGTTTATTGACCTAACAACTAACAAAGTCATTCGAGCGTTTGTTTTACATCAACGTTAATTTCAAACTAACGCGAGATGACTAACGATCACAAGAAAATATTAAATTAAAATAATTCTATATTTATTGCGCGTTACGTATAGGTTATGTAATGTTTAAATAAAACGTGCTAACAACAATTATATCTGAACGATTATTAAAATTTTTTGTTGATAAACGATTACTAATAATTAATAAATTATGTGATAATAGCGTATATGCATACGCATTATAAATAGTATGTCTTTTTGAAATATGAAACAATTGAAATAAATAATAATTAAAATAGATGAGCTGAGACTTCGTTAATTACGATGTTGTTCGTTCGATGTCTACCTTCGGACTGATCGGGAGAGAGAAAGCTATAGTGTTTACTCGACGAAGTACGAAAGAACAATAATATACAATGTCGTTCGCGTGCTCATTGTTGTTATACTGTCGACTAAAAACGACTTCGAGAGTTTAAGATTTGTTTCGATATCAAATTAAAATGATTTCATATTTCATTATTATATATTTTTTCAAACAATTCTAAAGTATCTAACGTGCAAGGGGAACAATAAATAAATATTTCAATGATAGGTACATTAAAAATTTTAATCTCGCGGTAGTCGACCTTGCGTAATATAAACATAAACTGTCCTTTTCTTAACTGTGACAACAACCGAGTCAGTCTTGCTCGTACCCGGTCTCGTTGACGTCGAAACTCTATCTCTCTAAACGCGAAAACTTATAAATTAATACTTTCGATAATTTGGAAATTATTTAAACAATCACTAATTGATATTTCTTTCATATCTGTCGCCTGAGGTCCACGCACGCTTCGAACAAAAGAAAGGAAAAAAGCCCTAAAACAGCGAACGGAAAGTTATATGCATAAGTTCTACTCTAAAATAAACTCGTTTATTCGAATGAAATCGTTTAAACAACATTATTACAAATATGCACACTATCTAGTTTATAAAAATATATTATTATTCTCCGTATTATTTATATTGGTAGGCTTAATGAATATAGATTCATCGTTTTCTTCATTGTCAAGTGCTTTATCCCTTTGAAAGATTAAAGTGAAATCTCTAAAAATAAATATACATTAATTGTTAGTTATAATATATTATGAAATATTTCAAGTATATAATATTACATTTGGAAATTTGTAAAAGTATACCTCTTTAATGCGTAACACTCATTATTATCTATGTTCGTATTTACAGATTTTAGGATATCATTTTTATAATTAGACAATACCGAATTATCTTTAAGGATTTCTTTCGTTTCGGAACAAAGCTTAATGGTATCTATTTCTATTTGATTTTTATTTTCCATGCCTTCTTTAAAACGTTTTATAGCTTCTTTACTTTCTTCATTAAATTTATGTTTCCTCTTCCTAGTTCCATATGGTTTTTTAAATTGGTACTTGGATTTTAAACATCTATTGCTTGAAAAACACCGATATACATTATTACGTAAGAAATATTACATTAACGCTTTATCTGATTATTTAACATGAAATTACTTCAAGGGACTAGTTCTAATTTTGTTCTTTAAAGTTTCAAAAAAATGAGTATCATCTTCGTCATTTTTGTTTTCTACCAACGATTCTATCAAAGGTTTAGCAGATAAATTTTGTCGAGTAATGGCAGGAGAACATATGATTCCTAATGAGAATAAGTTTCTTCTAAATAAATATTGTATAGAATAATTTTAGAAATTATTAATATTGATATTTGTAATATAAATACTTGAACAGATGGAATTTAAATTTTCTGGATCCATAATAGAAGCCTTTGTTTTTGATGCTATAAATTTATACGAGTTCATTTGTAATTTGTACAAATTAATAAAACCAGATGAAAATTCTTCGATTATTAATTCATCATTAGTAGATTACATCAACTAAATTATGAAAATTAATGTAATGAAATTCAAAATACAACACAAATATTTCAAATATAATATAAGGAAATAAGTGATGGTTCCATGAATGAGATATGGTCGAAAATGAATGAGAAATGAAATGGATGCATAATCGTTGAAATATATCAAATAAATATCTATCTATTATCCAATTATCGTTAGATAGAATGCAGTACCCTAATTTTATGAAGAACGTCGCAGTTATCTAAGAAAAATTTGTCTAAACTTTGGATTAGGACCAATCAGAGCTGAGCGAAATGAAAGCGCGTAAATTTTGAAAAATGATTACGTGGAAACATTTTGATTGTTAAATTAATTTTATTAAAAAATGTAACGTGCCCATAAAAATTTATAAATGTCTATATCGATCATAATTACTCGACATTAATCTTACCGATATTTCAAAAAAATTAAATTTTCTATAAACGAAATTCGAGTCTCTCTCTCTCTCTCTCTCTTTCTCTCTCTATCACTCACAAACAAGGTGCGCAGAAGTACCTGCACAATGATTTGTTATGTTCAACTCACACGTTTTTCACAAGAGAAATAAATGTTAACGGGTCACTCGATAAAACAAATGAGTAAAGAAAACAGAATATTATCTATATCATTGATAAGTATAAACTATTAATTAGAACTATAAAACAGCAGGGTTTATTAAAACAATCACACTGGTTTATTGAAGCAAATTTGAGGTTAGCTGTTACATGTAAATTCATGTTAGATTTCGTCACGTAGACTCATATAACCTCTTTCAATGCTGCATCTTTTTTTATACATTGAGCCTACGAAAAAGGTATATTAAAATTGTGAAGAAGGAAAAATAAAAGAATGCGGTGTGTTACGACGATTAAGAGTAAATTATTACCAGTATTTCGTCATAATGGAACGATCAGTCGATCGTTTTACAGAAATCATCGTCTAGAAGCCCATAATATATTACCGGTTTATATTAAACCACAATTTCCTCGAACAGAACTTCCTAATCAAACCCTTGGAATATTAATTCGAAATATTCGATACCGTAGACAGTGTGCAGCCGTTACATCTATTAAATTATTTTCGACTAAGAAATCTGACAGAGATCCTCCAAAGTATGTATATTTCTTTTGATAAAGTTAACATCTCCAAGATTGATAAGACCATAAAAGGGTACGTTACGATATCCTAATTAATATTTTTTTAGCGAGAATGATGGAGAACAATCGGAGGACTATTCAGCTACGTTACCTGCTACAGTGGTCGTACCAGAAGTATGGCCTCATGTACCGGTTATTGCAATCAGTAGAAATCCTGTTTTTCCTAGATTTATCAAGCTTATAGAACTTTCTAATCCTATTCTCATTGATTTAATACGTAGGAAGGTTAAATTAAATCAGCCTTATGTGGGAATATTTTTAAAGAAGGCAGAAGAGTAATTATTGTTCTGACAATAGTTTATAAAATCGTCAATAACGTACGTTATTATTTAATAGTTATCATTTTTACGTAGAAATGAAGCAGAGATAGTACAAAATCTTGATGATATTTATTCTGTTGGTACGTTTGCACAAATTCATGAAGTACAAGATTTAGGAAATCGCTTAAGACTTGTTATAATGGCACACAGAAGAATTAAAATCGTCGGGCAAATTCTAGAGGATGTTGCTGCTGTACAACCAGTGCATGGTAAGAACATGGATACAATAGATGTATTTAAATGATAATATTTACTCATGAAGCCAAGTCAAAAGATAATATTAGAGGAGGAAAGACCAAATGGTTTATTTATTTTATAATACTTTATATACTTTTATTTACAATGTTGTACCTATATTTTCAATAGTTGTTAATATATATAGTTAAAGTACTATCATAAAAATAGTTTTAACGAACTATTGCATAATTAACATATGTGCAGAAAAAATATTTAAAAAAAAAAATATAAAAAATTTTTTATTTTGTTGCAAATATAAATCTGCCTATCTTATGCAGAGATGAAACTGACGTTTCCACTATTAAATACAACAATTAACGTCCCCGTAGACGATTCAATGACCGGTGGTAAAGTGAGCCGTAGAACAGCACTACGTAAAAAGTCAGAAAAGATAACCGAATCTATGGAAAAATCAGAGAAATCAGATAATTCAAGCGTGGTTGATGATACCGCACAGAATGAACCACTGATGGAAGAAAAACAAGCAGAGCCTTCTTCCGAATCTACGACGTCGGAAACTCAGCCAATTTTAATGGTAGAAGTTGTAAATGTTACGCATGAAAAATTTAGACAAACGGAAGAAATTAAGGTAATCGTAATAATATTTATAAAATATCTATTACTCCGTCCATATACAACTATATAAAAGTCAAGATTTATGATTCATAGGCACTTACGCAAGAATTAATTAAAACTATTAGAGATATCATAAGTATGAATCCATTGTACCGAGAATCTCTGCAACAAATGCTTCATCAAGGACAAAGAGTGGTCGACAATCCGGTTTACCTGAGCGATTTAGGTGCTGCTTTAACTGGAGCAGATGCGCAAGAACTGCAGCAGGTGCTAGAAGAAATGGATGTAAGTATATCATTTATTATGTATCGAATAATATAAATATATTGCACTATATTATTAATTTTTTTTTCTTTTTATTTTTTCGTTTTTTTTTTTTCTTTTTCTCATAAACATAGATTCTTAAAAGATTGAGATTATCGCTTGCACTGCTAAAGAAGGAGTACGAATTAAGTAAACTACAACAAAAGATTGGTAGGGAAGTTGAGGAGAAAGTAAAGCAACAACATAGGAAATACATATTGCATGAACAGTTAAAAGTCATTAAGAAAGAACTAGGTTTAGAAAAGGATGACAAAGATGCGATAGAAGAAAAGTATAGAGAGAAAATAAGACAAAAAACAGTTCCCAAACCTGTTATGGATGTATTAGATGAAGAATTAAATAAATTAAGTTTTTTAGAAAGTCATAGTAGTGAATTTAAGTGAGTACTTTCGAAAATAACTCTTTCATAATTTTTTTTATGTTTACTACGCATTCAATTCTTATTTTGTTTTATCTTTTATTTATTTTTTTTTTTCTTTTTTTTCACACATCCAGTGTTACAAGAAATTATTTAGATTGGCTCACTTCAATGCCTTGGGGTATAACTAGTCCAGAAAATTTAAATTTGCAACAGGCTGTAGAAATTTTAGACGAAGATCATTATGGAATGGAAGATATAAAAAAAAGGATTCTTGGTATAATAATATGTTTGACATTTTCGTCTAAGAAATTGTGATGATAAAATTTAACACACGCCCCGTGTTTTTTTATTTTTCAGAATTTATTGCCGTAAGCCAATTGAAAGGTTCGACTCAGGGCAAAATATTGTGTTTCCATGGTCCTCCTGGAGTAGGAAAAACATCTATAGCCAAATCGATAGCTCGTGCACTTAACAGAGAGTATTTCAGATTTAGCGTCGGGGGCATGACTGATGTAGCAGAGATTAAAGGACACAGAAGAACGTATGTAGGAGCTATGCCTGGCAAAGTTATTCAATGCTTGAAAAAGACCCAAACTGAAAATCCATTAGTGCTGATAGACGAAGTAGATAAAATTGGAAAGTGCGTATTAATTCGATGATATAAAACATTTATATTATGAGTTTGTTGATAGGGATAATTATTTCCATATATGATTAACAGGGGACATCAAGGAGACCCCGCTTCTGCCCTTTTAGAAATGTTGGATCCAGAACAAAACGCAAACTTCTTAGATCATTATTTGGACGTTGCAGTCGACCTATCGAAAGTTTTGTTTATATGCACGGCGAATGTAGTCGATACGATTCCAGAACCACTTAGAGATCGAATGGAAATGATCGAGATGTCCGGTTACGTTGCAGAAGAAAAACTTGCGATAGCTAAACAATATTTAATACCACAGGCTATGAGCGATTGCGGTCTTAACGATTCGCATATTACTATGCAGGACAATTCGCTTACGTCTTTGATCAAATATTATTGTCGTGAATCGGGCGTTAGAAATCTTCAGAAACACATAGAAAAAATTCATCGTAAAGTGGCTTTCAAAGTCGTTAAAAAAGAGATAGATAGAATCGATGTAACCGCAAGCAATTTACACGAGTTCGTAGGAAAGCCTGTATTTACGCAAGACAGAATGTACGAAATTACACCGCCTGGTGTAGTGATGGGCCTCGCATGGACTGCCATGGGTGGTTCTACATTGTTCATAGAAACTGCCATTCGAAGACCTACAAGTGTGAACAAGATGGAGGGTACATGCGAATCGACTGGTCATTTAGGAGAAGTTATGAAAGAATCGATACACATAGCATTGACAGTGGCTAAGAACTTTTTAAAAGATGAAGATCCATCGAACACATTTTTATATGATTCTCATATACATTTACATGTTCCCGAAGGGGCTACTCCAAAAGATGGACCGAGCGCGGGTGTAACCATCGCAACAGCATTAATTTCTCTTGCCAAAAATCAAGCTATCAGGCAAGACGTTGCTATGACAGGTGAACTTAGTTTAATAGGAAAAGTTCTACCTGTCGGTGGTATTAAAGAAAAGACTATTGCGGTAAATGAAATAATCCGATATATTAAAATGGTGTTTACGCGTAATGTAATATATTATGGCCTATTATTATCCGTAACTTATATTTTCAGGCAAAAAGAGTAGACGTTAAGTGCATAATATTACCAGAGGAAAATAAGAAAGATTTCAATGATCTTCCTAAATATATAACAGATGGTCTCGAGGTTCATTTTGCTTCAACGTTTGAAGACGTTTATCGTATATGTTTTCTAGAAGGACAAAAAGCTCCGACCATTAATAACGATGAAACATTTTCAAATATTCATATATCAGCCAAACAACCGGCACCTTTAATTGGTAAACAGGATTCATTATGAAGATAATACTTTATGAAAAAAATATACTTTATTATACATAGGTTTGTATTTTGTACATTTAATCATCTTATATGTTCTCAATCAATATTATTTATAAAAAGGTCATAAATTTTTTTATAATCTCTCTAATATGAATGCAAAATTGCAGTGCACTTAAAGTCGGATATATTCATTGATAATGGAGGCTGCTAAGTTAGTCTTGTACAAGACAGTTCAATTGGTCATTTTTACTTCATTTTTAAATGCTATCGGAAAACATGTATAAAAAACTGTAAAATGTGACAGAATTTTTCTTCATTGTTATGTACTGCCAGATAGTATAATTATAGAAAACAGTTTATGTTTCATTACAGATTTTTGTAATCAATATTCATTTAAGGAATGTAAGATGCTACACAAATATCAGTGTAGTTATTAACAATATTAAATACGATGTATAATATTTTTCAAGAACGGGTTAAAAAGTAAGTATGATCGTGGGGTTATTATCGAAATAATTATCGAATGTCTCGACGAACCAAAATTAATTTTAAATATATTTTCAATTTAATTGAAATAGGTATGAGAGAATATATAATTCAAAGGTTAACAATAAAAATATATATATATAATTAAAATCTTTAAAAAGATCAATATATCTTAATATATTTGCTAAATAAATGTTTTTATTTTGTACAAACTTATGAACTTTAAAATATAATGGAATTTATGAATTATAAAATCTATTGACGATACTTGGATTATTCTTTTATTTAGTAAATTTTAAATTTAATATATATTTTCATATAATTTCAATCTTATCGATAATATACGATTTGTTGAATAGAAGATATCGTTTGCTTAAAAAGTTTGCTAATCTGTCTAACATATTTTATGATATATTAATGATAAAATTTATAACATGCAATTCTTTTATTCTTTTTTATCATTCTTTTATTTTATTATAATATCAATTTTGATAATCTATTTGAATATGGAAGATTTTTTACCGCATTTCTGTTAAACAGGATAAAAGTATTATATTTTCAAACCAAAAAATATATATATATATTGGTATGTATATGGTGTATAAAAAAATATTAAATAATAAATATTTTTCATATCATACATCAGGTATATCCAGCAATATCATTAATTTATATGAATCCGTTATGATTAAGAGAAATAAAATGATATTGTCGTTGGAATTAATAAAATTTATTGTCTGAATAATCGTATCTATAAACGTGTGAAATAAATTGAAAGCTAAAACGTATTGACAAATAAAGAGAGTGAGAGAGAGAGAGAAAGAGTAAAAAAGGGGGAAAAGAAAAGAAAGAAAAAAAAACGATCCTCAAATTGGGGTGTGGGGTGAAAGGTGAGGGGAGATAAATTGTCTCTCCATTGGCGTTCCTAAATCTTAATAAACGAATATAACGCTGGTTATGGAACAAATTTAATGAAAGTTTCTCGAAAGTGTGAGAGAGTTTCATGCTCGAATTGCACACACAAACACACACATATATATTAAAAAAAAAATAACAAAAAGAAAGAAACTGTGGAACAGTTGCAAAGTAAGCGAGGTTGAAAATGATCAATAAATATAACCCCTGTCACTCGAGAAAGCGTTGTTATTCCTTTGGCCGATCAGTCGCGACGCGAGTCACGAGATTCTCACGAAATGAAGAAGAAATATTAGAAAGAACAGAGAAAGAGAGAGAGAGAGAGAGAAAGAAAAAAAGAAAGGAAGGAGGAAAATGAGGAAGAGGAAAGATCGATAGAAGAAATAACTTAATCATAGTAATAATACGTATTACGTACGAACGGTGTATATATATATATATATCCATATATATATACATATATATATATATATATATATATAGTGTAGGTGTGTATGGGTATCACACTTATCGATCTTATCGATGTCCTTCGTAGAAAGATCTTACCATTAACCGGACACTCTCAGGGAACGTTCCGTCCATTCATTCGAGAGAAAGATAACAGCACGGTTTATCACCACGTCATTCGTCTTCGTCCTTCGTTCTTTCTTCCTTTTTTTTTCTTTTTATTCATACTTTCGTTTATTTCGCATTCTCGTCGTTTCAACGAAGTGTCTATCCCCCCCCACCCCTCCAATATCCCGATGATAACCCGCAATTTTACGAGCGAATAGTTAAAAGTTCAAAGTAATACTATTTTACCTCTTCCTCTCTCTCTCTCTCTCTTTCTCTGTGTATGGTTGGTGGTGTGGTACGTTTAATACGTAAGGGATAGACGAAGTGCACACGCGCGAAAATAGAAGAGTACTGTAAGTAAAAACATACACAACATTATCTCTACACGTCGTGTGCTCTCTCTCTCTCTCTCTTTCTCTTTTTCCATCCATCTTTCTCTCTCTCTCTCTCTCTCTCTCTCTTTCTCTTTTTCCATCCATCTTTCTTTCTCTCTCTCTCTCTCTCTCTTTCATTCGATTGATTTTTCTCTCTCTTTCCATCGCGTACGATCAAAATTTCGAGAATCGACAAAAAACGAGAAACGAAGCCATTTATTTAACCCATGAAATCGTTCGTCCGTAAAATTATAAAATATATTCGTCTTTCTTCTATCTTTGCCATTTTACTAATCATCTCAAAAACATCGACCCTACGGTTAATAAAACGCCGTGCGTGCTTTGAACGCGCCGCCGAGTTCGTGCAAAAAGGAAGAAGAAAACAAAGGGGTTAGGAAATAGTCCGGGGCGACGTTCGATTGGTCGACGAGAATCGACCAATCGAACACCGGTACGCTTTATCTTTTTTTCACACGGCGATTGTGTTGTGCGGAACACTTGTTGCTAGTGGCTGATTCACATCAACACGGGAATAAATTCGGCGAATTCGAACTGAATCGCGTTGTCAATTCGCAAAGAACGTCGGCCGTCTGTGATCGTGAATTTTGTTAGAGGGAGGATTGGGAAAGGGGGGAAAAGAAAAATAAGAAAAGAAAAATAAAAAAGGTTATCGTCGTTTGTCGATTTCGATCCCGATTCTTTTACATTTTCACTTTTATTTCCAACGATTAATAATTAACTTGTCTCGTTCGAAGGAACGCGCACGTTTATCATTTAAAAACGATATTCTTTTTATATGGCCTCGTTACTCGTTTTCTTTTTCTTTTGAAAGTACATTAAAAATCGTTTCTCATAGATAACAACGGTGGTTATAGTTCGGAAAGTCGTAAGTTCATTCGTTGAAATTAATCGGACGTATCCGATCGTTGCATCGAATATACGGAGAGAGGGTCACGAGAGGGTCAGTGACTTTAAAACGATATTAAACTCGTTTGAAGGAAAATTAGATAAATGGTAAGAAACATTATTGTACTCGTCAGAAAATGTAGTTGTGTCGTTGATATCTCATCTGTTCCAATATTGAAAAAAAAAGGTCCGATGACAACAATTTCTATTTGCGCGCACGTACTATACAAACACACACACACACACACGCACGCACATTCGCATGCATTATATACACTCGTGTATGCGCGCTTTCGAGGAACAATTACAATCGTATTAAAAAAAAAAAAAAAAAGGAAAGATGCATACTCGTTATGAACGTAATCGATAAAATACATTGTACGTCATTGATATATATATCACACACATATGTATATATATATATAATTCGTTCAAATACGTATGAAAAAGAAATTTGACGAGGAAAAATTTCTCTCCATGATATACACGTATTATTATTATTATTATGTGTCGATAAAGACAATCCGAAGAAATTGAAAGGTTTTGAGGAAAACAAAAAAAGAAAACAAATATATAATCCGTCTTTCGCTTGAGCCATGTTACATGTATATCTTTCAATAAGCGAGCCTTTCATAAAAGGCGTGTTTAAGTTAGAAATCAATTAGAATACTTTGTAACTGGTATGTCGATGGGAGGTGGAGTGGGGTGGGTGGATGGTAAGCAGAGGAAATCATGCAATACCTATTGCTTTAACAATAAGTACGCACTACGTTCGTCGATGTTTACGTTTGATATCTCGAAGCATCGATAACAATAAATTGAACAACGCGATTTCGATATATAAATATATACGTATGTATGTATACGTGTGTCTGTATATATTTTACACGGAATCGTGTGATATTTTTTTGCGTAATTTAAAAAGAAAAAAAGAATCAAACAAACAAACAACTAATATTTGATGGAAGAAGGGAGAACTTGATTTGATCGATACTTGTAAACTATGGTAGTCGGTATTTTATAACTCTTCCCTGTTTATTTAGTCGATGTAGTATATATTTTTTCTTTTTTCATTTCATTTCTTTTCTTTTCTTTTCTCTTCTCTTATTTCTCTCTCATTAATATTCTCGCGCGAAGAAATTCAGAAAATTAAGCATATCCGTTCTATAATCGTCCTTCTTGCTGTTTTATTAAACTTCGTAGGCGTGAAATACGAAGAGAAGAACGGTTTTATAGTTGATGTATACGGTGCGTACGTGTGTGTGTGCGTGTATGTGCGCGTGTACATTGGATGTGTGTAATTTTCAAGTTAAACTACATATATTACGATTAAGAATTCTTTCACGACGCGTTCCTCGTATCAAACTGAACTACATATTCATCTCATTCAGTGTCAAGTCTCAGTAGAGTTACAAGGCAGAGAAAACTTGGACCGAACGCGCGAGGGAATTATATTACGATTGTAAGAAATTCATTCGTTTCTTTTTTTTATCTTTATTTTTATATGCATATGTATATACATATATATATATATATATATATATTTCACATTCATCATTAAAAATCAATTTACCGTGCGATATATGAACGACGATAAAAGCCACTCCAAACGGGAAACAAAAAAAGTTAAAAAATTTTTTTTCCTTGCAGCAATATCACTTTCGATATATACGCGCTTATCGTATTACAAGAAAACGAACCTCCTATCACATTTGTTCAGTATGTATGATTTACAAGAAGATAAGGCTTTATCTCTTTGACTCGCCGATTCTCAATACAACATTTTTTTTATCACTAAACAAATTCATCACGAAGTCTCTTACGCGTAACGATCGATCAGATTCGATCCGTTACGTTACGTTATTAAATAAAATTATAATTGATCCCTTTTGAGGTATAATTCGCAATTACATTCGTATATTTTCTCACGTCGATGTTCACGATTTTTTAATCGATGTTTTCTATTTTTTTTTTCTCTTTCCCCTTTCCTCTATTTCGTGACTCGAGTTAAATGAATCGATCGAAAGAGGACGAATTAATCTTCTTTTTTTTTCAGAAACTTGATATCAAAACTTAAAAAAAAAAAAAAGGGAAATCTCTCTTCGATGATCGATGTGGACTCCTTATGGTATCAACGTTGAGTCATATTGTTAAAGTGATGCATGTGAAGAGTTAAAATATGCCATTGTATTTAATAGTTTTATTAATATGGAGTTTTACGATACAAGAAGGTTCGTGTATCAAATTGAAGAGAGTAGCTTTACGACCGCACAACATATTGGAAGATTACCATGCTTATCGACATATTTCGATAATTCATTTCAATGTACCGGAGTATACGATTACCGCGGCATTCAAGTAAGATTTTATTTCTTATTGATTTAAATACGTGCCGTTCGTTCACCTGTCAAATCTATTCAAATCTTTTGGCTTCTTTTCGAAGACAAGTTATATCCAAATTTCTTGCTTATTTTTTTTATAAAACTATTACATATATATATATATATATATATATATATATATATATATAAAATTAAATTAAATATCTACATATCGTTAAAATGAATTGTCTGAAATTAAATATTATTTAATACAGAGTAATGTTATTGTTTTTTTTTCTTCTTTTCATTATTAGATTTACAATAAGAGAAGAAAAAACCGGGGGGATAGGTAAATGCACTCCGAGAAATGTTTCGTTATATTTGAAATCCGGTAGTCTACCATTAGTTAGTCCAGACGGATCGATTATCAAGGTGAAACTGATGAAACGAAGACGCAAATACTATACTTTAAATATGCAAAGCAATGGCGACGAACATATGATCAATATTGATTCTCCAATACCCGGTGACTGGTATATTATAGCTTTTAGATCTTGGACCGATCCTAATAGCGACAAAATCAAGCAACAAGGTGAATATTATTATTACCTTTCTCATACATATTGTACATACATATATACATTTACATATACATACATACATATATATATATATATATACACACAATTTAATTATCAATGATTATTAAATTACATTTATTTAGGTCTCGGTGCATCGTGCGATACCGTACTCGATGCTGAGTTATTAACGGAGATGCCATCTATGGTATCACTAATAGATTTTAACAACGAGTATGAAATCGAATTGAACAAGGGTAAGGATACTTTCGTCGGGCGCGTTTTCATGCCGGATGATTTGTCGGACGCAATAATCGCGTTGAATCAATCGTATGAGAACGATTGTAAATTTGCTGTTCATGTCGTTGCACGGGAACATCTTTTGGGGACGATCGTTAATGAAACCGACGTCTTCGTCCCTTTCAAACCGTACTCCAAGTCATTGCATTACGTCACGTTGCGCCTAATGTCCGGGAATACGTCGAAAATATCTTTACGTTTCGAGAACGATACCTCGTTCGCCGATTCCAATCAAGTTAAAAGCATAAGTCTGATACGCAAATCGATGCCGGACTTCTTCGTTTTCGATTATGAACATCGTGGAGAAAACGATACTCAATCGATGCCATATAATCTCACGAGCGATGGCATTACCGTACTCGATTTCGAGATTGGACGTGTCTACGATGTTGGCGGCACAGTGACGGTGACTATAAGAATGCTCGACGTTAATGAGAAGGATCAAAAGAACATATTCGTCGTGGCCTGCATTACCTTGGGTCAGTCCTATTTTATGTAAGCTTATGCATAATTAATTTTTATTTATTTACTCTTTCCTTTTCTTTTTTTTTTCTTCTTCTTTCTCCAATACTTCAATCCCCCGACAGATCAAAGGTCCATGACAAATGCAAATCGTTCGTGTTCTATTTTTTTCTGCTTCGTCGTTGTATCGATGTTTTGTGTAAAATCGTTAATCCTTCGAGTAACGTTCGATATGAATCGGATATTATTATTATAGGAACGATGATATTTGTCGTGACGCACGATCCGTTAAAAATCTCTTCTCCCCTTTCCTACGCTGCTTTTGCGTTTGCTATCGAATAATTAACGACGTACGTAAGCGGGGGATAGGATGATACAAGTAATTAATATTTGTACAGGATATTACTCAAATATCACGGCGGGTGGAAGTTGCATAAGGGCGGGTAACGTTACCGGTGCGGATTTATACGTGAACGAGACTGCCCCTGCCTCGATTCACATACCATTTCCCGAGCCTGGAAGGTGGTACGTCAGTTTGAAATCATTTTCCGTCGATGGAAATTGTAATTGCTCCGTTGATTGTTTGAACGGCGCCGTATGCGACGAATGCGATTGTATGAAACCGTGTACCGTCAAGATAGAGAGCCGTATATCGTCGTCGTCATGCATCGAAGGACATTGCAAGTTACACGGCAAGTGTATGCAGTATATGAGCGGTGGTTTCGCATTTTCGGCTTGTCACTGTACGGAGGGTTATCGTGGCTTTGATTGCGCCGACGGTACATACGTTCTCGACAACAAAGCCATATTGGCGCACGTCGTTTTGTTGACCATCAGCAATCTCGCCTTTATCGGTTCGATATATCTGGCGATACGCCGAGAATATTTCACGGAGGCGATCGTTTACACCGCGGTCATGTTCTTTTCGACGTTTTATCACGCTTGCGAGGCCGGAGAGGACGTTTACAGTATTTGCATAATGCGACTTCACGTATTACAATTTTGCGACTTCTTCAACGCATTACTATCGATTTGGGTTACGTTGGTAGCTATGGCCTCCTTTGGACCAAAACTCACAGCATTTTTCCAGATCTTGGGTGCCATCGTACTTGCCATGAGCTCGGAAATGGATCGCACGGCACTATGGGTATTCCTTTTACCCGCGATTACTGGTTCCTCCTTGGTTGGACTATCTTGGGGACTTAAATGTAAAAGAAGAAAGACTGTCCGGTATCCTTCGCGCGTGTACAGGTTTGTACAAACTCATTTTTGTTTTATATGTATATGTATATAATTTTACAATAGAATATCATTTTATGCGATTCATTAAAAAGTTATTTACAATTATTATTATTATTATTAATTTTCCAAGTATGAAATTGATATTTTCTTCATTTCTTTTTTTTTTTTCTCTCTCTCTCTCTCTCTCTTTTTCATTAACAGAACCATCTTCTTTCCGGCTGGCCTTCTCATAGTCTCTTTGGGTCTCGTTTGTTACGCCTTCTTACAAACGCGTAGTAATTATTACATCGTCCATAGTTTATGGCATATTTGCGTCGCTGTTGCGGTTATGTTTTTATTACCAAAAAGACATTACATGAAATGAATATACGTTGTGCAAGTAGGATTATATCGAATTCAGGGAGCATAAATGATTATTAATGGACGTGCGTAGTACTGTCGTATGAAATATCTTTCTTTTTCTCTTTTTTTTTTTTTTTATGCTCGATCGTATATCATATCTTAATTGTTACGCAGAAGAAAAGTGTTATTCTTGCAAAATTGATTACTATGCTACATTTTTCCACGTAAGAAGAATGTTATGGAAAATAATTTATAATTATACGACGTACGAATTTTATCTGGAAGAAATTCGAAAAATATTTATAAAATGCAATAATATATAATGTAAGAAGAGCAATTCACTATTAACAGTATTATTTAGCATATTGGCATTTACGATGCGAAAAATAAAAAAATAAAATTCGTATCAATTTCAATTATAAACGATGACGAGGAATATGTATTAATTATAGAATGTAAGTGTAATTAGAAAAAAAAATAACAACAAACAAACGAGAAAGCAAGCAAAAAAAGAACAAAAATAACAATATTATTATGTATTATCAAGTGTTTTGTTACGTCATATTGTTACGACGACGTTCTTCGAAAAAGAGAAAAAAAAATTGAATATTAATTGTTCCTTTCGTCGATAGATAAAATTATTGTAATTTAGAATTATCAATGAAAAAAAAGGCTTTAAGGTTCGTTCAAATTGTATTGTATATCGGAAGTTGTAATTTTTCATTGATATATTTATAACGATCTATACAGTTCTATGTATCATTTACACACACATACACACACACTATATATATATCACATATATATATATATATGTGAGATAGAGATTTAATTTGCATCATGTAGGAATCAAAACCTCGCACTTACACATATTATTTATTGTAATAACATTATATATATATATATATATATATATATATATATATGTATAGGCGCGCATATACTTTTTGTCAAATATACGAGTACATAACGCATTCTGTATGTACATTCGTAATAGTCAATATCATGGATATGGTATAGATAGTTAAAAAATTTACAAAGAAAAAAGAAATATATGTACATATGCATATATATATATATATATATATATATATATATATATATGCATATGTATATATACACACACACACATATATATATATACACATATATCACGGGTAAATGTATAATATGTATTTTTAATATGTATTTCTCCAATTCATAAATTCTCTAGTCGACTCTATTATTCTTGTTCGAATGATATTGAGTTATTTGTTGATGTCCAAAGAAAATTGGGGGAAGTATTCCACGGTGCACAAGTCAATGCACGAAAAACATTATAGCTCTGTATACGATATCATGGCAGGAAATACATTTCGTCTTTGCTGTATGTATATAATTTCTCTCTCTCTCTCTCTCTCTCTCTCTCTCTCTCTCTCTCTCTCTCTCTCTCTCTCTCTCTCTCTCCCTCTGTTTCTTTATGATAAAAAAGGTGGGAAATAAAAGTTTGGATCTGTCAATCGATCATTGATATTAATCGATAGAGTCGAGAATATTTAAGAAGACGAAAATGAATGTGTCGTTTCTTCCTTACTTTTTTTTTTCTTCTTCTACTATTTCTTCAACGTTACAAATAGAAATAAATTTAACGAATAAAGATATTATATATTTATTTGACTAACGATAATATAGCTATAGCGATGGAGATGCAGTGGAAGACGCAGCTCGCGCGTTCGCCGTCGAGACAGCCGTAATAACGTTTGACAAGAGCGACAGCATAGTTTCCAAAGAGAAACCACAGTGCGGATAAGAATATGAACAATTTTTACCGGAATGGCCCGCCTCCACCGCCTCTTGTATCGCCGTACCTTGCATGGCCGTTCGAAATACTTGATTGTTGGTAATCGCATCTATCATTCTATCGAAGGATGATACCCTATCGTCCTCGTTCTCCTCGTCGGCAACTCTAACGGCCGCTGCCGCTTGCTGGGAATAACCACAAACGGCTCTTTGCATGCATGACGTCGTATCAATACCGTGGCGAGCCAATGCGTCGTCCAATTTTGTCATCGATTGTGCGAAACCATTTTCTTCGCCTGTAAAGAATCGTTATTTATTTATTTATTTATTTTTGTTTCTTTTTCCCTTTCGGTCGATACAAAGTACGTTCCAATTTCTAATAGGACTTTTGTTCAGACGCGAAAGCTCGTAAATACCTACCTTATTTGTTACCGTTAAAAATATAATAAATGTTAAATCGAAATTTTAACGATACTCACTTCTAGCATAATTACCATAGGTACCAGACAAGACGTATAATATTTTTGGAATGATTAGAATGGAACCAACGCCTATGATAGCACCTAACAGAAGTCCACCCAGGTCTATTTTTGCCGGAGCGTATGGCGATATCGCGTAACCCTACGATCACGAATAATTCGATAGATCGATTTTAATCTAAATATCCGTAAGGGTTGGACGTTGTATACGTTCGAAATTTAAGAATCTTTAATCGATCATTGTATACAGATTCTCCACTTACAGAGCCAGAACTTCCAATATTGGTGAAACCAAAGCGAGCCTCTTGATTACGATCGGAGATATCATTGATCGTAGCAGCAGCCTCACCGTTTTTCGTCGTTGCGTCAATTCGAATTTCGGCTTGTGATGGCATTGCCAATTGATCCTGTGCCTTACCAACCTTTTCCATGTAAGTTATCGAACTTGGTACGAAACTGTATGAATTAAATTAAAACGATTATGGAAAGAGTTGTTCTTCGAACGGATAATGACCTTAAAATCATTGATATTTTTACATAAATAAATAAATATATATATATATATATATATATATATATCTTACCCTCTGTCGTCGTATTTTGGAACGCAATTCGCTTGTACCGTCAAAAATATAAAGGCCACTACGACGTTATTTAAATTATCTTGCAACATCTGTAACGGAGGATGATAAAAATTGAAAGGAACGCGCGCGCGCGAGTACGTCGTTTTTTTTTTTTTACTTATTTTTTTTCTTTCTTTTTTCAAATTGTATTCTATTCCAATTTTAATTAAGAATTTTAAACAACGAACGTATTATAATTGCGTATGCGCGTACTTCGAATTATTATAACATTGCCCCAATAATAAATTGATCGTATTTGTAGTTTACCTTGTGGGTTAATGATCTGAAATAATTCATTCGCAGATTAGATTATATATATATATATATATATATATATATATAAAAAAAGGATAATATATATATATATATATCTCTCTTTCTCTCTCTCTTAGCAGATGTCCATACGGAATGCTTTCACTAGAAACTGTGAAAATAAGAACTCTGTTTCTGACATATATAGTTCTGTACCACCCCCTTGTGTATATGACAAATCGTCGACGATAATTGCAGTACGGTTTCGCTTTCATTGTTAGATTTCCATGCGATATTATCACGATGCGTGACGTGTTCTACTACCTATCTCCTCGCGAGTCCCATTCTTTTACCAAGTAAAAGAATACATTCTACGGGTGTGTATACGAACCTTTTGTCACACCGTAAGCACTCGTCCATCCTCTTATCCGGCATTGTTATTATTTTCTACAGGTCACTCTTCCCGAAATTGTGAGTAGTCTCGAAGCTGAAATAATTCGTCTTTTGCAACGTTCATTAATTGCTCGGGCCATTAACGTGTCAACCGATTTTTCAGTTTCAACCTTTATTATTGTATTCGTGTATTTCTTTTTTTGTTTTTTTTTGTTTTGTTTTTATTTATCCACGCATCTTAAATCGTCGCGTCTTAATACGTTTTGTATCGTGTTTATACTTCTATTTATTTATTCTTTTTTTTTTTATCATCAGCTACGAGACATTCATACAACAATTAACAATCGCGTTCGATCGTACAAATATTTTGTACGTACGTAGGTACATGGGATATAAATGAGATTATCAGTAAGGTGACGTCTATTATTTTATTACCGTTGGAGAAGGATCTTGATTTTAAGATCAATATTGTTGCAAGGTAAACAATTCCAAAACGAGAAAGTGGATACGTATGCTTACGCTTTGGAGCAATAATAATAACGACAGTGAAAAGTAACGAGCGTAATAAACATTTCGTAGGTTCCACGTGTATGTGTGTATAAGTTGATTTGTCTTTTTATTTTCTTTTTTTTTTTTTTTTGTTGAATGGAATTCGTTCTGGACGTTGCCTAGGAAAATTTGCGAAAGTTTCTTCGCGAAAGGCACGACGTACGTGTTCGTACGCGCGTAATTGGACAATTCGTCTCTACAAGAGCAAGGATTAGACATTTATATTTTTCTTTCTATCCAAGTGAAAACAAACAGTATGTGCTTGTGGGCGATTGTAAAGAAAAAAATTTCGATGTAACTGTGTGTGTATGTTTATTACATTTAAAATAAAAGTAATAACGATTAGCTCGGAGAAATGCGCATTTTACGCGCGTGTAAAGGTTTTTTACTTAGGAGTAAAGTATGATTCTAAGTGACAAATAACAAGATATAATAATCGCTAATGTCCGTTTCCCTGGTAAAAATTTAGTCCGTCTTTATTCCCCAGGTTCGTTAATTTTATTCGCGAGGAAGGAATTTCCTGTTCGTCGAAAAGGGGGTGGGTGGGCTAGGCATTATACATAGTCTCCGCTACCTGGCTAGAACTCGACTTTGTAGGAAACTGTCCATCAATGCCATCGCGTTTGATAAGAAGAGTAAGCTGCTTCTGCTACTACACACTTTTTGTTATCTTTGGTATCCGTTAAAAATTTCAACGATTTATTTAATTGATTTATCTTTTCTTCATTATTTTTTTCTTTTCGTTCTTATTTTTTTTTTGTTTTCTTCCTTCCTTCGTTAATCGTGGTAAATACGTTTTTTTTTTTTTTTAATTTTTTTTTTTTAATATCAAAAACGCGAAGTGAACGTGATTACATGAAGTTTGTCCGTACCCTTTTTAATAATAATACCTTGAATGTGAAAATATCTTATTATTTTTTTTATGTCGTGTGAATTTATTTAAACGATGCAATCTAAATGTTTCTTTTCTTTTTTTTTTTTGTTTTATCTTGTTTTGTTTTCTTTGTGTGTTTTAATCTGTGTATGTGTGTTTTATTAGGAAGACACGATATACGAAATTTCTGCAATGAACGTGACCTTCTTACTCGTCTTAATTATTGTACAATTAACGACAGCCGATTACGCGTCGATTGGATCCAACAAAGGGAAGACTTCCAGAATGAAAAATCCATTTCTTGGCCATTCGAAGCCTCGATTCATTTCGTTCGATTCCGAGGAAGGAAATATCGATGTAAGTCAGCTAGAAAGAAAAAAAAAAAAACAAAAAAAAAATCTCGAACGTTGGAATTTTATTTCTAAAGTTTGAAATTTTCTCAGATCAGTTGGGACGTGTCGATACCTTTCATTTCTATTCCATTACTTTATAAAAATGAGGATAACGAACATTCGCCAACGCTGCTCAACGTTAATACAAAGGCATTAACGATCGCTGGATTAGTAACAGGAATTTCTTCTTTGGTCGCACCATTATTCTCAAAACCCATTGCATCTTCCTCGCAATCGCATTATCGTTGGTTCATTATACATTTTTTTGTTTTTATTATTCGCCATACATAACAATGATTGATAGATAAACGATGTATTATAAATAATGTTTTTTTTACATTTTCAGGTATGGACGATGGAATCGAATGGTCGACAATGGGTAATACGATCAATGACATAATTTTTTCCAATAATTATGTAGCTCCTTGTTTGCAACGTATTGTTTGTTCGATTGTATCGACTGCCAGCCGTGCGGACAATCCTACGAGTACGGAAAAAATTATCGATGGTTTATCCAGGTATCATTTCGATTAAAATCATTGATTTTTAATAAGTCGCAATAAAAATGCATAGGTATCGGTTTGTAATTGATCTTATCGTTGTGTAGTCATAGGTGGTTCAAAGATGCGACAAACGGGACACTTATCCAGGATGCGGTTTCGGTAGGTCGCGATGACAATCGCGATTGTACGAAGATTTATAAAAATTGTTTGATTACACCGAGACTTATGAAAAATGTCATGAATCAATTCGGAATAATGTGACGTTGACAAAGAAATTACGGAGAGAAGAAGAGATCAAATACCTACCACCCGTCTCACATTCCGATTATCATGGCAATAGTTAAAGAATAATTTGATAGAGTTGAGTTTTATAGATATTTACGGATTAATTGTTATTATTCAAATTAATTTTATATTAAGTGCATGATATATGTATGTATGTATATATATGCATATATATATATACACACACGTATATAAACGTATATATATAATATGTGCGTGTGTGTATGTTTTGAAGACAACGTTCTATCATTATCTTTTATCTATTTTTTTTTTGTTATGAATGAAAACAATCTTAAATTAAAAGATAGTTATTGTTAGGATTATAGAGCGATTAGATCGTTCACTTTTTCTAATCAATTTTATATATATATATATATATATATATATATATATATATATATATATATATATGTATAATAAAATTCGTCCCGCGTGCGAGTGTGTCCATTTGAAAATAAAAAATATAATCGCTTCGTTTGTTTTGGTTGGTAATAGAGGAATCGAAAAACTTTTACGTCTGTTCCCCGATAATGTTTACTAAACACTTTTATTCCATTTCAATTTGCCACTCCCACTGTATACATCATTCAAGGTTTACCGTCATGACGCGACATTTTATAAACGCACATGATTGGGTGACAGTCGTATCGTTACGGTCAAAATACAGCCAATCGCATCGAAGATTTTTTTATCGTTGCCTCGTAATTGGATCGTATATATTGGCTGATTTCAGTTGATTCATAAGTTTATCGAGACCAATCGAAGACCGTAACAATCGCCACTCGTATCAAGATATACTCGACGTTCGGAAGTTGAACTTTTCCTCCGACATATATAGAGTATATATATATATATATACATATATATATGCATATATATATTATATATATATATATATATATATATATATATATATATGTATATATATATCATACTGGATGAAAGATTTTTATCCAAATGTCAATTTTTATTCCCCCTTGTCATTATAATTCCAGTTGATGTTAGAAACATCGACAATATCACGAGTATATAATTGATGTGTACTCGAGGGAATATAACGTAGTAATAAACGCTTAGAAAAAGTGTACAGCCGTTTTATGGATTATCAAGGCATGTTTGACATCACAGAAACGAGTGTTCCGTTTTAGGTAAATAAATTTATCATAGTGCTATCCACAATAATCCCCTCTACCCTCTCCATCCTCCTCCTTCCCCTCGTATTCGCATATTTTTATGTGATCGTAATATTCGATTGAAATCGTATGGTATATTTTGTCCATCGAGAAGATAACAACTGTAACCTAATTCTCTAACTTTTCACTATACGATAGACGCCCATTAGATTTTTAATTGGAAATTTTTAACGGAGTCGTTGCCGTTTCCATTGCATTTTATATTAGAAAATTAATTCTTTAATTTAAAATAAATATACATGTGGTCAATGGAACTTTTTCTCTTCGTCCTTGTATTCTTTCTTTCCAATTTTCCAAACTGTCATTGTCTTAGCTGAAAAAAAGTAAAAAAAAAAAAAAAAATATACGAGAAAGAAAAGTATGTATATAATTATTTTCTGTCGTTTATGTATAGTAAAAGGAATTAAAAATGCCAGCACCACCACCGCTACCTCCTGCTTTTACCGCGCCTCCTCCTGTGTCAGGGGAACAAGACAGGAGTTTGTTGCTACAATCGATTAGAGAAGGAAAAGCTCTAAGGAAGACAGTTACGGTAGATAAAAGCGCACCTGCTATAAGTGGTATGCTTTGTCTTAAAGATGCTTTATTTATATTAATCCATATGATTTTTTATAAAATTAAATGTATGTGCAATTAATAAATCAAAGTATTAAATATTGGTTTTGTCTATAGGTAAGGTCAAAGGTGATTCATCTTCTATAACTTCTGGCAGTAGCGGTAACAATGGCCCTAATACATTCGGTAGTAGTATCGCTAATAATAACAATAGCGGACCAATAGGCCTAGGCGGGTTATTTTCAAGTGGTATGCCAAAATTGAAACCAACGGGCCTTAGAGGAAACACCATTGAAAAGGATACGCATACTACTGTTAATAACAGTAATTTCTCTAATTCGTCTGGTAGTTTGAATCAAAATGTTAAGAGAGGGCCTCCTCCGGTTCCACCTCCAGCTACGCAAAAACCTCAAGTATTTCCTCAAGTAAGATATATATGTATACATATATTAATTTCCGATTAGACATACGGTGTACAGTAAACAACATTTTATGCTTATTGATTACATCGTACAGGTATCAAGCGGAGCAGATTCAGCAAATTCTAATACGGATGGTCATAAAGGCTTTGGCAAGCCAACACTTGCACCTAAACCACCACCACCATCCACGGTTCCTCAGAAACCATCGCCGCCTCCTAAGAAATTAAGTTTAACGAGTTCTGGGAGTGTCTCGAGGGCACAAAGCATGAGGTTACCCAGGTCTCCACCAGTTCTTGCCCCAACACCGCCATCCCTTCATCAATCGCAGGATTGCTTAAATGAACCTCAATCGAGACCCACGAATCGTGTTCTTAGACCTCCTATCGCTAGACCTCCGTCTCCTCCAATATCCAGAGCGACATCTTCGATGATGATAACGAGAGCGGCACCACCTCCACCTTCCAGAGTTACGGTTACAGCCCCCTGCATTCCCCCGCCACCTCCACCTCTTCCGCATCGGCCTCCAACTCACCAAAGATTGGCTGCACCTCCGCCTCCACCACCGACACCTCCTACGAGAGGCTCGTCTATGAGAAATGGACAAGCTACGAACTCTAATCTTGATCTGGAGATAAGATTTGCAGAAATGTTTCATTCTGTTTCGAGTTTTCCACCGCCAGAACCTTTTAGAGGATTTACAAAGATCTACAGCAGTAGAAATGGTAAGGATAATAGTAAAAATAAATTTAATACGCTCAAGAAATTTAATGTTAAACAACAGATATCTGATATGTTTGTTTGATGTGCATATATAACTTTAATATATGTATATACATGCTTTCATACCGATTCACGGATAGTCCTTATAAATTATTTTCAATTAATAAATTTTCCCGCTAACGATTGCAATTTCTCATTTATTTATTTACAACAATAGCTTCGTTTTTATTCAATGGCTCTAAGCATGTACATATACGTATGTTTGTCAATTTTTTAATTAACTTTGTTCGCTCGAACAAACTTTTCAAGAAGGACGATCAATTCACTAATCAAGGACTATCTTGCATCCTATTACATCATAGCTAATGATTTACTTAAGAGTCATTTGATACAATTGATGATTGCATGTACTCGAACTGGTTTGGTTAATAATAGGTACCGTTATAGTTTGATTTATTGTAACTGTGCCAACTGCTCTAAAAATGAATGTAATGGTAGTACGATTATTGATTTATTGAAAAATGGGTTACAGGGTTTTCGTCTGCAATAATCTGGATAAATCAAATTCATCATTACTTTATTCATCTGGACAATCAATTTATTATTATAAAGAATCATCATTCTAAACTTTTCTTACAATTAAAAAAAAAATTACTAAATCATTAGTTTCTCACTCGCTTTTCTTTGTTGACAAATCATTGATTTATCCAAAGCTTCGTGTCTTTATCCGTACACATCATGTTATACTTTTTTAATCAAAATAAATTTCATACATCCACATTAACTAAATCGAAAATCTCTTCGGTTAACGCATTAATAATCATTTCATAGCATGTTATTGAAATATAATGATTCAAATACAAATATTGTAAATAGTTGCTATAATTTTCATATTTAATTGCATGCTGCATGTATATAACTATCTATATAAACTGGTGTAGTTTTATATAAGAAAAGTATATGTACGAAATTAATTAATATATTAAAGATATAATAAAAATAATTAAAAAATTACAGCTGCAAAGCAACAGGCTCCAGCACCGCCTCAACAAACATCTAATCCAAATACAATACTTCCCTTAAGTGTTTCGTCTAGTAACAGTGGCAATACGATGCAACCAACGTGGCATGTTAAAAACTTTTAGTTACCTAAGTTATCTCATTTTGTTTATGAAAAAAAAGTCAGCATTTAACATTGTCTTACACATCAACAAAATAGTAATGTGTGTGAATACATAGAAAAATTGTGTTTGCAGAGAAATCTAAGTTACTGTTATTGAAAGTGTATCGAGAGGGTCTATTTAGAGTTGTAATTATAATTAAATTTAACAAAAAAAAAAAAAATCTGAGAAGTTATTACATAGTAATTGAAAATATAAAATATCCTTCTAAAGTGCAATGATACTCTGCTCTGTAATAAATTTATTTTATAATTCTTTTATGTAATATTTTAATACTGTCAGACTTTCAATTTTTCTATGTTTCAAGTTTTAATCCTTTATTTATCCGTCGAGGCATATTCTGTCATAAAAATTTCAATGCACAAAAAACAATTTTCATATTATATCTATGATTAATATAGGTATATTTAAGTTGAAACTAACATGAGATCATAAACTTGTTAAATGATGTTGGAAAACAATTGCAACAATAAGTATTAATGCAACCTAATTGTTAAAAAGTTCATATATACATGCATTATGTTGTAACATTATTTAAAAAAAAAAAAAATATAAAATGTTACATATTTTTATTTCTATCAACAGTTTCTCATAATCCATTATTTCATATATACATTTCTCATGGCAAACGATTTCTGATATGTAAGTATAATCGGAGGTAAAATTAAGCCGAGAATTATCTTAGTTATAATTCAAAACTGATATTTATTACGAATTATAAAGAAAAATATTTTTTTAACTAGGAAACTCTTCTTCTCTTGAAGATCATCATTAAGGTGATATAAAGGATGACTAGAATCTAATATGATAATAAAACATATATATATATGTATATGTAGATAAAAGAAAAAAAATTGAAATGCACTCAATTACGATTGTACGTTCGGTATTGAAATAGAAAAAGAAAAAAAATGTTAATAATTTGAATAATGTAAAATATATTTTTTGAAATTCAACACAAGCATGAAAATTAAAGATTGTATTGTGTTATGTGCGTGTGTGTATATATATATATATATATATATATATATATATAAATAACAATATATTTAATTTATTCAATTCTGTTATAGAAGAGGAAATATAACATATCTTCGCGGTTCGATTAACTTGGGGTAGGGAACCCCAGAATGCGTAAAGAATGAATGAATCGAAAGTACCGAATTGTGAATTAGATAAAAATAAATTATATATATATATATATATATATATATATATATATATAGGACGAAGCGGGAGGGAGGACGGGGGAGGGCAGGGGTAGTGGAGAACGACATTAAATGGCATTGTATACGAATATTAATTAACGCGATTATTTTCTAAAATTTTCAATAACATTGCATTATTTAATACAAGGTAGCATAAGTAATTTGTAAGATTAAAACATATAAACAAAATCATATTTTTTATACTTCAAGCTCTCTTTCAATGATCCTACGATATTCATCGAAGCCTCCTTCAATGCACCGTACTGATCCTTCGCCACAGACCCATAATTCTGTACACACCATACGTATTAATCGTTCGTCGTGCGACACTAAAATAACACCTGCCTAGAAAACAAAATAAAAAAAAAAGTAAGAAAGAGCATGTAAAGAAAGAAGTAACGAAGGATAAAATATCATAAATCGTACAACAAACGAATATCGCAATAATAAATCGTTAATGATCTTAATTAAAATTTTACGTATAAAAAGCTTACTTGACAGCTATTGAGTGCTTTTCCTAATGCCTCGATCGATTCTATGTCCAAATGATTCGTAGGTTCGTCGAGTACCAAAAAGTTAGGCATTGCCGCACACATTAAAGCAAAAGCTACCCTTGACTTTTGGCCTCCCGATAACGAATTGATCGTTTGCAATGCTAAATCGCCACTAATGCCAAAACTACCGAGCATTCGTCTGTACTCCTCGATTGGTTTACCTAAAAATTGAAAAAAAAATTAATTATTAATGCGAAAAAAAGAAAAAAATAAAAATATACACCATACGAGACAAATTCCTACGTGACATACCTGGAAAATGATTTTGCAATAATTCGACGGGACATACGCGCATATCCAATTGATCTACGTGATGTTGACTGAAGTATCCAAATTTCAAGTTGCGATGTACGTGCACGGTTCCCCGGGTTGGACTTAAAGCGCTTGTTATTATTTTTAATAAAGTCGTTTTACCCGCACCATTTTCACCGACAATACAAATACGAGATTGCAGGCTCGCCGTTAGATTTACGCCAGTGAAGACGTAAGAGCTATCGTTTCCAGTCTCATAACGAAATGAAACTTCGTTCAACTGAAGTATCGGAGGACTTAATGGTTCGACATCGGGGAACCGTAATGTTACCTCTCCCTCCTTTTCCATGGGCTTTAATTCTGGTCTATGAAATAAAATTAAAATTAAAATTAAAATTAAATTAAAAAAAAAAAAAAAAAGATAGTTCGTGAAACAGATACGGATCACAAATGATATGTCGTTGATGGCAAAACGGCACTTACAATTTCTCCAACATTTTTATTTTACTTTGTACACTGGAGGCACGGTTGGCATTATAACGGAAGCGATCAATGAATTCTTGCACGTGAGCCCTTTTAGCCTGCTGAGCCTCGTATTCTCTTTGTTGATTTCGTTCGCGTTCGCCTTTGGTTTTAGAAAATTGTTCATAATTACCACGATATGCCTCTATCTTTTGTCCTCGTAAATATAAAATATCCGTAGGTACCTGTTTATATGTGAACGCGATAAGTTAGAAAAAAAAGACAAGAAAAACAAAACGAAAGGTGATCGAAAAGAATACATTGTAAAGATGCATACAGTATCCAAAAAGTTTCTGTCATGGGAAACAACAAGTAAAGTCGTCGGCCAGGATTGTAAATATTTCTCTAGCCAAAGTATAGCTTTGATATCGAGCATGTTCGTCGGTTCGTCGAGTAACAATAGGTCTGGCCTAGAAAAAAGTGCTCTTGCTAGAGCAAGTCTCATCCTCCAACCACCGGAAAAAGCTTTGGTAGGCCAAGACTGCCTTTCAACAGAAAATCCAAGTCCAGATAATATTGCACTTGCTTTAGCTGGCGCCTTATCAACTTCAGCCAATTGCATAGCTTCGTATATTCGAGCTAATTCTTCTCCTAATGCATCACTTGCCTTACCCCCATCTTTTTCTATCGCGGCTTGTAATTCCGTTTCTCTACTTAACAGGGCACTTCTTTCCTGATCGCATTCTAGCACCGATTCGAGAGCTGATGTATCATCGCCGGCCACTTCTTGTTCTACATGTAGAACTCGTACGTGAGATGGTATTCTAAGCTGTTTACTATATTAATAATAATTACTAATTAATAATAATATATTATTAATACGTTAACGATAAAAATTAATACAGCTTATATTCGTTACCTTGATATCATTCTAAGCAGAGTGGTCTTACCCAAACCATTTCTACCGATTAAACCATAACGTCTACCAAATGCGAGAGTTAAATCGGCACCTTGTAATAATACTCTATCTCCGTATGCAACATCAAAGTTTTCTATTCTGATATCTTGAGTCTTATTTACTCCACCTTTGGTTTCCATTCTACTGTCCTTTTTACTTGTCATTTGGCTGGCACTCGCAGATTCCATAGCTTGATTTATGTTGTTTGTACGCCCAGCTATACCCAATTCGTTTATAACTCTTTTCTCTTGTTTCTGTTGTAACTTAGCCTCTGCCTTTTCTAACTTTTTAGCATCCACTTTCTATCATAAAAATCATGCGATTGATAGACATTGCGATTTATAATTATTGTAATAAAAATTATTAAAAGATTAATTACCATGGCATCGTCTCTTGTCGTCACCCATATACTTTTAATTTGTTCTACTTGTGCTTCCAAAGTAGCAGCCATTGCTCCTAGATGAACAGGAGCATTTAATACTTTATTTACACCATTTTTTCTCCTTTCAACTTGTCCTTCTTCTGTGCTACCTTTTAACATTTCTAGTAATTTCACACATATTTCTCTGTATTTAGAAAAAAAAAAAAAAAAAAAAAGGAGAAAAATATTTAATATCTCTAGAATGAAAGTATTCCATAATGTAAATTTGTTCGTGTATAATTAAAATATATTTATATATCAAATCTAATCTTATTGTTACTAATCATTCCATACCGCTTATATATAATGCATACCATATAGTTTGCTTCTATCGCATCATAAATAATTATATTTCCGAGTATCATATTAGAAACGAATTGTTGGACATCTATGTTTAAAATCTCCCTCATAAGAATTACAATGGCAATTCGTTAAAAAAAAAAAAAAAAAAAAAAAAAAAAAAAAAACGATTAAAAATAAATATGACAATTAGAAAAAACTAAAAAATAAGTGACAAGTAACCTATAAAGAATGTTCGTAAAGACAGATTTATAAGTCTACGACTACAAAAGGACGATTATACGTGAGTGTAAATACGAGTTTTACAGACCTAACCTCGTTTTCTGATTTATCAGCTACTTCATGTAAAACTTCCCCGATAGCCTCGTAAATCTCATCGCCGTCTTCAAAATCATCTTTGGAACTATCTAAAATACCTACACCGAACAAAATTAATCGTATTGTTTGAATTACATCATTGTGAACTTTTTAATGCACATTTTTTTTCATAGGTTAATCAGTAAAAATGTACCTTCTACGTATTGATATAAATCATCGTCTATCGTTGGAAATTGACTACGAATATATTCACCGCACGTTGCCATATTATCCGGAATATTTGGAGAAAGTTTCAATATAAATTTCTTAACAATAAATTAGAAAAACGTCTTGCTTGACGGGCCAAACGTCAAACGTTCTTTGATCTTCATGAACACATGTTTACGCCATTTTGAAATATGATTTCATCGTCGTCGAGAGATCGATCCGATAACAGTTTATTATTTTAAGTAAAATATTATTTTATCACGTAAGTTTAATTAAATTATTATTTGAAGTAATCGATTTTTGATATTAGATGTATGTTAACGATAAGTTCCTTTTCTTAATTGTCCTTTTGTCGAGAGTCCTATATATATCGCACGATAGTCGCCATCTTAAAACTATTCAGAAGTCATTCCTCCTTGCTCGTATTACATATCCTCTTGTGTGTTGACATTATCAATAATTAAACTTCCGCATTAGGAGGATCATATTTCAGGATATAAACACAATTTAAATTTTTGGAGATAGTTAAGATATTATTGATAAAATGTGTATAAAGAAACAAAAGATCGAAAGTGAAATTTACGATGCGAGCAACGGTATGAGAACTATGGTGGATCGAATTATTAGGGATTAAGTCAATAGAAGAGTCACCGATCTCTTTCTTTATTGAAAACATTTTGCTTCTTTATAACTGTAAAGTGAACGATCGAATAAACAATTATATAGTTGCATAAAGTATCAAGAAAATGGCGACAGATGTAGAGGAATCAGATACCGATGATCACGAAAGACCAGCTCCGCCAAAACGACAACGTACACGATGCATTAAGGTCGATGAAAATTATTGGGAAATGGTAATTATTTATTAAAATTTCAGAGAGACTTTCACAAGACATTGTTATAAGATTAAGTGTTTATTACTTTAATTAATTGCCTCATATATATATATGTGTGTGTGTGTATGTATATGTACATATATATACGCCTTGAAATATAATTTCATTCGTACAGAACAGCTTGTTGTATTACCACGAAATAAATAATCTGATTTTGTTAATGAAACTTTTAAATTATCAGGATAAAACACCGTACGAAAGCGAACATACAGTACAAGATGCAGAAAATGTCGAGCACGAAGATATCGAAAGACGAGAGAAATTAAGGCGATGGCAAGCGTGCCAAGTGGCAAAAGGATTTGTAGACAATACTATTAATAAAATGCTGGAAAATTTTATCTTACCAGCCGAATCCTATTCCGTGGAAGATCCAGAATGTCGTGTATTTAGGGGAAACGATATGGAAAATACGGCTGTAATGATGGCAATTCGTAATCACGGTTTGGTTCAATCAACAGAACAAGTTTCTCAATCTGATAACTTCTATAATAACGAGACACCTTGGACTAATAATGATAATACAAATGTACCGTGTTGTCCATCCAGTAATGTGCAAGAAACAGAAGATATTTCTAATTCCATAGCTGCATCATCAACAAATTCTTTGAAATCAAATGATCCTGTAGAGGTACCACATTGTAATGGATCAACTTGGGACGTTGGTAAAATAGCGGATAACGATCAACAAGAAGATTTCTTGGAGCGGGCTGTAGCAGAAGCTATAAAGAAAAAGGGCTTAAGTGCTCTGAGTGTAGATTACGGATGAAGTGTTTCTTTTCATTAATTGCCATACAAATGTATTGATACAAACATGGTATTATTATATATAAGACTATTATATACATGCATGGTATATAATAGCAATAACTTTGTTCTTATTCTTTAGATACTTTATTCATACAACACGGTTAATTTTATCTATAGTATATGTCGATATTAAAAAGACTTTATAAATATATCAACCACCCGTGTTCTCAAAAATTAATACTTGCTGGTGTATTTTAACATCAAAATATGCTTGCATTATAATCAGAGCCTTTTTTGCGATTGATTATTGACTAATGGAGTGAATAATATTAATTTCTTTCTTAACTATAAATTTTTTTGATAACTAATTACTATTATTTGTTCACTTATTTATACTAATATGAAATTTATTATAAACATAACTGTCTACATAAAGAATGAAAATATAAATATATATAAATATAAATATATATATATATATATTTATATATGCATATAGGCACATTAAGACTGTGTGGTACCAAGCATGTTTTATTTTTTATCAGATTGTGTACATCTGCTTAATTTTAATTTACGTCCTTTATTAAAAAGATGTCATAACATTGAAATTAATAAGAAAACTGAATTATACCCCCTTTACTCTGTATCGTGCATATGTTTTTTCAAATGTGCCTCCTCTTTGCTTGTAATTAAATATAAAATAAAAATTACGATTATGTTGTAATTTACGAAAGCAGAATTTTATAAACGAGAAACTTACAAAAGTATTCCAGAAACGTAGGAAAAGAAAAATATATATAGACAGAAAGAGGTAGAGGGAGAGAGAAACTTAAAAAGATTCTATAATTACAAGAGAATTGTGAGGAAGGGCCGGTGAAGTCGTACGTTTCTTTGGGGATTAATATATATATAATAAAAAAAAAATTAAAAAATAAAATAGAAATAGAAAAGTAGTAGCATGGTAAGAGAAAATGAAAGAAAAGAGTTTGGCTTTCCGAAAAGTGAAAAGTGGTAATAAGATAATGGGACAAAGCAGCATCGAAGAGGGATAAGTGAGCACACTTTGGAGATGGGGGGGCGGAAGGGAAGAGGAGAGAGAGAAAGAGAGAGGAGAAAGGTTTTTCGAGGCGGTCAAGAGTAGAAGAAGGGGAGGGGGGAGGTTTCAAGAACAACGGGAAGTGCAAGAGCGAGTAAAGACCGACCGTAGTATTCGCGCGTCTGCTGACTATTCCGTAGAGGCCCGAGCAGACACGAGTACGAATCGTGTGAGGGAGAGAGGGGGAGAACGGTAGTGTATAGGAAGGGAAGGGAACGTGCTCTCTATCTCTATCTCTCTCTCTCAAGGCGAAACAAAAGAAAGAGAAAGCGAGAGAGAGGAGGGAGAGAGAGAAAGAGCGATAGATCGAGTAAGTGGGAGAGGAAGGGAGAAAAGGAGAGAAAGGATCGGTGAAGTGGGGATAGATAGTAGAGTAGAAGATCGGCGGTGTCGGTGACGGTGGTGGTGGGGGTGTCAGCGTCGGTAGTGGTGGGGGAAGGGTCCGAGAGGAACCGACGAATCGCGAACGAGAAAGGGGAGAGAGAGAGAGAGAGAGAGGCCACGGGCAGTGGGTGCACACGTACAAGGCGTAGTGACTGCACGCCGAGAGAGTCGGAACGCGGAGCGAGCGAACGAGCGAGCGTCGGGCGAACTCACAACGCGTTGATGTCGCATTTCCGTACTGTTTTTTTTTTCTACACGTTATAATATATATATATATACATATATATATATATCGTCGTATCCATTAAACGTACGAGACACCGATATTCTCAAAGTTCAGTCGTGGAGTCGCGACCGGTCTTAATATATTATTAATTAAATCCGTTCGTCGATTCGTCAAAACGATGGCATCGGACGAGGAGGTTGAGGAAAGCTACGCGGGTGAGTGTGAATCGGAAGAGAGAAAGAGAGTGAGAGAGAGAGAGAGAAGGAACACTGTGGTGTCGCCGATACCGCCGGAAAAGTTGCGTGTCCTCTCGTCGGCTAGGCAGGACGCGCGCTTTTCGTAATGATGGCTGCCATGTCAATCGCTTCTCGTTGTTTTCCTTTTTCCTTGTTTTTTTCCCTTTTTTTCCTTTTTCTTTTCTGTTTTTCGTTTTCGTTCTTTCTTTTCCCCCTCTTTCTTCTTCCTCTTCTTTTTCTCTCTTTCTTTTCCTTTACTCTTTCTCTCTCTCTCTCTATTTTCTTTTCTCTTTTCTCAAATATTTTTTTCTTGCCTCGAAAATCAGTCGGCAATACGGAACAAAACGCATCGAAAGAAGATTTTGTGTCCTTCGTCGAATGCGATCTTGTATTTCGAAGTGTTCTCTCTTCTCTCTCTCTCTCTCTCTCTCTCTCTCTCTTTCTCTCTCTCCCTCTTCCTCTGCCCCTTCTTCTGTCTCGCTCATTTTTTCTCTCCTCTCCTCTCTCTCTTTCTCTACCTACCTGCCTGCCTACCTGCCGGCCTACCCTGGCTCTTTCTCTCTTTCTTTCTCTCTTTTCATCTCTTTCTTACTTTCGAATACCGATCGCCGTTCGATTCATAGGCGCGAGAATTTATTTCTTCGGGCATTATTTATTTATTTATTTTTTTTAATTATTATTATTACTTATTTCTTTCTTTATTTGTTTATTTTTTTGTTATAAAACTTTTTCGAAAAGTTGGACGTAAAATTATGCGATCGTCAAACGACGTTGAGTACGTTAACACACATTTTCGCGCCTTGTCCAGGATTGATGATCGATCCCTACGATCGAGTGTCATGGGGAACATGATTTACAACGTTCGGAAAGCGATCGGCTTTTGACCGTCGACCGCGCGTGCCGGAAAACTTGCTCGAAAAACCGCATGGATGTGTTGTCTCCTTCTTCTTCCTCTTCTCTTCCTCTTCTTCTCGTCCCTTTCACGATTTTATAATATCTTTCGTATCGTTTGATTTGTTTAAAGGGATGACAAAAAATATATATTAATTTCCTTTTATTTATTTCGTCTTCGTTTCGTTTGTTTACATTTGCAACAATCGAGCGCATTTATAACAAATAAACGACTCTTTTGCAACGATCATCGTCCAAATCAAAAGTAGTTGGGAATGTATAATAGAATTTTTGACGCGGCTATTAATAATAATAATAATAATAATAATAATAATAATAATAATAATAGTAAATCATGCGCGTCGATAACATTATTTTCAATACCGATCGTTCTATATATACGTTTGCTTGTTATTCGACTTAGTCGCGAAATAAATGAGGAATTTTTAATCGAACAAAACATATCCTTTTTTTTTTGTTTCGTTCGATCTAAACATTATCGGTTTACTTATTACCGTTGTTATATTACTTCTGGTATCTTCCCCTCCTCCTACTCCTCCTCCCTCATAGTATACGTTATTACTATATTATTGTTCTACTATTACTATTATTACTTTGTACTATGTTTTATACAGTAACGGCGAATGTGAAATTATTCACAAAACATGTCGCAATGAGTACTCGTTTGTCCCCGTGTGGATGTTTTGTCGATATTATTATTATTATTATTATTATTATTATTATTATTATTATTATTACCATTATCATAATTATTTTGCTAGGTAGTAACATCGTGACGCTCGCTTCGGTTTTTGAAATATTTAGTGCAGCTGTGTGTCGTACTTCGTGACTGACACACTTATAGGGTTGTTATAATAGCCGGTTCAGTGTGCGCGATTATAAAATATTGAGAATCTTACGATTAACCTCTTTTCGATAATACGCGTGAGATAGTATATACATATATATATATATACACACATATATATTTTTTCTTTTTTCTTCCTACAGCATTTGTTTCGAAATAATTTCGGGAGGCTTACGGGATCGATCGAGAGAGTACGATAAGATTATGAATAAATACTTCGTATGCGTTATGCCCTTTGAAAGAAAATGGCGGACGCACACTCGCACAAAGCATTCGCCGAACGCGGATTAGTCTGTAATAATTTGTACATTTTTGTTAAACTCGCTGGTGCATAATACCATGCACACGTTACTATCGTAAGCCGATTTTTCTCGTGTTTCTTATCATCGACGACTGGCCGTCGTAATAGTTTCGGAAGATAGTGAAAAATAGCTTTTATATAAGTTTAAAATTTTGGTTTTAATAACCGTCAATCGTTCCTTTCAGGTATTAGAATATGGACGGTTAGTAAACTACGTTCTAACGCATATATCTCTGTCATAAATAATAATATTTCCATTTTGGAGGGAAACCTTCGTATCCGTTTTGTGATTCGTTATTGTGACATTTTTGCATGTTTTGTGATTTGTTTAAAAAAAAAAAAAAAAAGGAAAAAGAAAAAAGTTCTTTCCCTCGAACGTCGTATTACCGTTTTAATCGTCATTTCGGTTCTCACGGTGCATTCTTATTTTTTTACAGATTATTATTGTAATTATTTCTTATTGCTTTTACATTTTATTGATTTTGTCAGAGTTCAAGTGTGGTTTTCATTTTTGCCAAACCCAACTTGTAATCACCATTCACATATTGATTTTGTCTGCTTAATACATATAGGAACAACTATATATATATATATATATATATGCATATATATAAATGTATATGTATATATATATATGCATGTATAATAATAACCTGTAGAATAAAGCATTAGTTCTTTTGAAGAATCAATTGCTTCAGAACATTATTTTTTATGTTTTAATTCAATTAATTTCTTCGGTTTTGTCTACATTTAAATTTATTTTATCTTGATTTTTTGGTTATGTTCTATTGAAATATTATATTAATATGAAATGTTCAGGGGAAGATGATCTGGATGAAACTGGAGGTCAAGTTTCTAATATTAGTCAACAAGTAGATGGCTCATCTGATGCAGAGAAATCTCCAATATTAGTAAGCGGTTTTTTATATATATATATATATATATATATATATATATATATATTTGTTATATATATATATATTTCTTTTTCTTTCTAATTATAAATGAACTTATGAAATTCGATGTGTAAACATTAATTGTACCTATTCGTAGGAAGAGGACGATGATTATGAACCAGAAGAGAGAAAGAAAAAGAAGGGTAAAAAGCGGAAAGCGCGCAGTGAAGATAAAAAAGGCAAGAAAAAGAAGAAAAAGAAAAAGTCTGATTCGGGAGATGTAAATATTATTGTATATATATATTGTACAAGTACTTTTTACATGTATATCTGTTTTTTCCCCCCCTCGCAATAAGAATTATTTGGAAAATATTAGGAAAGTGATTTCGGCGGTGGAGATATTGGCGATGCGGCTGGAGACGACAGCGACTATGCGGGGAATAGAAAGAGCAGGAAATCTTCGTCTAGAAAATCATCCAGTCACAACGAATCGGCTACGCAAGGCCAGGAACCCACAACTGGAATGCCAACGATAGAGGAAGTTTGCAACACCTTTGGTTTAACCGACGTACAAATAGAATACTCTGATGCGGATTTCCAAAATTTAACTACGTACAAACTGTTTCAACAACATGTTAGACCACTTTTAGCAAAGGAAAATCCTAAAGTAAGTTATTTTATTATTTAGAAAAAGACAGGTAATCATGGTTCTTTTCCTTTCCTTCTTCCTTCCTTCTTTTTTCCTATTTTTTTTTTTTTTTTTTTTTTTTTTTTTTTTTTTTTTTTTTTTTTTTTTTTTTTTTTAAATTGTAAGCGTTTTACAATTTGTTTCCACCGTGCAACTACGCGCAGGTTCCAATGTCCAAACTGATGATGCTGGTAGCGGCCAAGTGGCGAGACTTCTCCGAGCTGAATCCGCACACCCAACCGGATGCAGATGCGTCGTCTACGAACGTGGACGACGATAGCAGAAACGTAAGAACAAATCGCAGCGGCCCGGTCCAAGAGGCAGAGGACGAGGAGGACGACGACGAGGATAGCGATCGAAAAAGGAAGTCTAGGGGGACTAGGGCTAAAAAAGGCAAAAAAGCATCTAAAGTACCAACGCTTAAAATAAAACTTGGAAAACGTAAAAGGGGAAGTTCAGTATGTGATTTTTAATTGATTGCAACATATCTGTGATATTGTGCAATTAATTTGAGTTATGTGCTGCTTGTGTAATTGGTGTCCTTTAATTAATTAGGACGAGGAGGCGGAGGGAAGCGGGGCAGGTTCCGATCGCGATTCCGACATGGAGTTCGAGCAGATGCTGGCCAACGCAGAAAAGGGATCAGGGGGAGATGGAAACATGAAGGCTGGCATGGAGGAGGGCGAAGTGGAACCACCGGTAGAACCTCCTGTTCGCAGAAAGGCGAAGACCAAGATTGGCAACAAAACTAAGAAGAAAAAGAAGACAAAAACTACGTCCAAATTTCCGGACGGAGAGGAAGGTCTTCAGGTAAGAGTTTCGCTTATACAAAATTTGTATATTTTGCCACGAACCAAGATATATATATATATATATATTTTTCTTTTTATTCGGCACTATAAAAAAGAATTTTCTTTCCTTTTTTTTCCCCATCCTCCTCCCCCGCTTATATTCAGACCGATCATCAAGATTACTGCGAAGTGTGTCAACAAGGTGGAGAGATCATATTGTGCGATACCTGCCCGAGAGCATATCATTTGGTGTGTTTGGAGCCCGAATTGGAGGAAACGCCGGAAGGAAAATGGAGTTGTCCTCATTGCGAAGGAGAAGGTATTATTGCAGGTACCTTCCTTGCACTCCCGATCCCTTTCTCCTACCCGTCATGTTAGTTCAAGTATGCTGTCAAATTGTATAATAAATTATTTTTATTATATATATTGATTAGGTGCGGCGGAGGACGACGACGAACACATGGAGTTTTGTAGAGTTTGTAAAGATGGCGGTGAATTGTTGTGTTGTGATAGTTGCACTAGCGCCTATCATACGCATTGTTTAAATCCTCCCCTTTCAGAAATTCCAGACGGTGACTGGAAATGTCCTAGGTGTTCTTGTCCGCCATTACGTGGCAAAGGTAAACCGTCCTTGTTTCTTCCTTTTTTTTTTTTTTTGTTTTCTTATCAAATAATAATTTTTGTATGTACACGTATATATATATATATATATATATATATATATATATATATATATATATATATATATATATATATATTACTTTATTTTCCACTTTAGTTGCAAAAATATTAACGTGGAGGTGGAAAGAGTGCCCGGAAACGCCATCGGAGGAACCATCAACGAGCAAAGCAGCGCCAAAGCAACGTAAAATACGGGAGTTTTTCGTAAAGTGGGCAGATATGTCCTATTGGCATTGCGATTGGGTAACGGAATTACAATTGGACGTTTTCCATCCGCTTATGTTCAGGTAATTAAACGAATACGCTCGAGATGCGAATAAGTGCTTTGAATTATAGGGAAAAATAAAATTAAAATATAATAATAATAATAATAATAATAATAATAATAAAAGATGATTCGTAAGGGGAAGGGAAATGGTGGTTTGCTTCATTGGATTCTTAATTTAAGAAATTACTCGCGCAAATACGACATGGACGAACCACCGAAATTGGAGGAGCCATTGGATGAGAGTGACTCTCGCGTGAAGAGATTGAAGGAACAAGACGGTGCTACAAATAGAGATGAATATAATTTAGAGGAACGATTTTATCGGTATGGCGTACGCCCTGAATGGCTCGTTGTTCATCGTGTCATTAACCACAGACTTCAACGAGACGGCCGGGCAATATATCTCGTTAAATGGCGAGAACTTGGCTACGATCAGGCTACTTGGGAGGATGAACACGAGGATATACCGGGATTGAAACAGGCCATTGAATATTATTTAGATTTAAGGGCGGCCAATTGTTGCGATGGCAGTTCGTCTCGTAAGGGTAAGAAAGGTAAGAATTTTTATGTACTTTATTTTTTTTTATTTATTTTATTTTATTTTTTTTTCATTTTTTTTCATTTTTTTTCACAATATAACAATACTTGACAGGCAAAGGTAAGAAGTCTAAAACACGCGAACTGATCGACGACGAGGAGAGAACACCGAAACGTTACACACCCCCACCTGATAAACCGACGACCGATCTTAAGAAAAAGTACGAACGCCAACCGGAATATTTGGATCAAACAGGAATGCAATTGCATCCTTATCAATTGGAGGTAATTGTTCCTTCATCCTATGATAATTTAACAATGAATAATAATTGAGAATATTTGACATGTGATATTCTTGTTTCTTTCTCTCTCTCTCCCCCCCTGCACAGGGTTTGAATTGGTTGAGGTATTCGTGGGGACAAGGGATAGATACGATATTGGCAGACGAGATGGGTCTAGGTAAAACCATACAAACGATAACATTCTTATATTCCCTTTATAAAGAAGGCCATTGCAAGGGACCCTTTCTCGTATCCGTACCGCTCTCGACTATTATCAATTGGGAACGTGAATTTGAAACATGGGCGCCCGATTTTTACTGCGTCACCTATGTCGGTCAGTACGAGCTTCGCTGCTTTTTTTTTCCTCTTCTTTTAAATCGTTAAAATTTATATCCGTGATTTTTTTTAACATTTTTTCGTTTTTCTAATCACACTAATCGTTCACGTATAATCGAAAATTGACGTTGTCGTTTGTTTTGAAATACAGGCGACAAGGATAGCAGAATGGTGATACGCGAGAACGAATTGTCATTCGAGGAGGGTGCCGTACGTGGGATTCGAGCTTCGAAGATTCGTTCTTCTCAAATCAAGTTCAACGTATTGTTAACGAGTTACGAATTGATATCCATCGATTCGGCATGCCTTGGTTCGATAGATTGGGCCGTGCTCGTGGTTGACGAGGCTCACAGATTGAAATCGAATCAGTCGAAATTTTTCCGATTATTAGCGTCGTACAATATCGCGTACAAACTTTTGTTGACCGGTACGCCGTTGCAAAACAATTTGGAGGAATTGTTCCATCTGTTGAACTTCCTCTGCCGGGACAAATTCAACGATCTGGCGGCATTCCAAAACGAATTCGCTGATATCTCGAAGGAGGAACAAGTGAAAAAATTACACGAGATGCTTGGTCCCCACATGTTGCGACGATTGAAGGCCGACGTCTTGAAGGTGCGTTGTGTTATTCGTTTACATTTCTTTTTTCTTATGTTTTTCTTTTTTCTTTTTGTTAAATCCCCATCATGGTGGTGAATTATTATTTCAACAGAATATGCCGAGCAAATCGGAATTCATAGTGAGGGTAGAATTGTCGCCTATGCAAAAGAAATATTACAAGTACATACTGACGCGAAACTTCGAGGCCCTTAATCCAAAGGGCGGTGGACAACAGGTATCGTTGTTGAACATAATGATGGATCTTAAAAAGTGTTGCAACCATCCCTACCTGTTCCCCGCGGCATCGCAAGAGGCACCCACCGGGCCCAACGGAAATTACGAGACGTCGGCACTGATAAAGGCAGCCGGGAAATTGGTTTTGTTGAGCAAGATGTTGAAGAAATTGAGGGACGACGGTCACAGAGTTCTGATATTCTCACAGATGACCAAGATGTTGGATATACTCGAGGATTATTTGGAGGGGGAGGGTTACAAGTACGAGAGAATAGACGGTAACATTACGGGAGCCCAGAGGCAGGAAGCGATCGATAGATTCAACGCTCCAGGAGCCCAACAATTTGTATTTTTACTGTCCACGCGCGCCGGTGGATTGGGTATTAATCTTGCAACGGCGGATACCGTGATCATTTACGATTCCGATTGGAATCCGCACAACGACATACAGGCGTTCAGCAGAGCCCACAGAATCGGTCAAGCAAACAAAGTTATGATCTATAGGTTCGTCACTCGTAACTCGGTGGAAGAGAGGGTTACGCAGGTAGCCAAACGTAAAATGATGCTTACGCATTTGGTCGTTCGACCGGGCATGGGCGGTAAAGGTGCTAATTTCAGCAAGCAAGAACTCGATGATATCCTTCGGTTTGGTAAGTTATCATTGGATGACAAATATCTATCTATCAATCTATATATATATGTATACATGTCTTCTTCTTGTCTAGTCTCGTCCAGCGCGCAGCGGCGACAGAAAAATATGTAGTAGAGTGTTGCTCGAATAAAAAAAAAAAGAAAAGAAAAAAAAATGCAATGTATCAAATCTTAATAAGTTCCCTTTTTCTCTATCTAGGTACCGAGGAATTATTTAAGGAGGAAGAGGGTAAGGAAGACGAGGCAATTCACTACGACGACAAAGCCGTTGCCGAATTGTTGGATAGAAGCAAGGAAGGTATCGAGCAAAAGGAGAATTGGGCAAATGAGTACTTAAGTTCGTTCAAAGTCGCCTCATACGTAACGAAGGAAGGCGAGACCGAAGAGGAAGCGGATACCGAGATAATAAAACAGGAAGCCGAAAATACCGATCCGGCGTATTGGATAAAATTATTAAGGCATCATTACGAACAGCAACAAGAGGATATAGCGAGGACGCTTGGAAAGGGTAAGAGGGTACGGAAACAGGTTAATTATAACGACGGCGGTGTTACGGGCGATCAGGGTGCCAGGGATGATCAACCGTGGCAAGAGAATTTGTCGGATTACAACAGCGACTTCAGCGCCCCGAGCGACGACGACAAGGAGGACGATGATTTCGACGAGAAGGGCGACGGTGATTTGTTGTCCCGTAGAAGCAGACGAAGATTGGAGAGGCGAGACGAGAAGGACAGGCCCCTTCCGCCTTTACTCGCGCGAGTTAACGGTAACATCGAGGTATTGGGTTTTAATGCTAGACAAAGGAAGGCATTCCTAAATGCTATAATGCGTTACGGCATGCCACCGCAAGATGCGTTTAACTCGCAATGGTTGGTGAGAGATTTGAGGGGAAAGTCCGAGAAAAATTTCAAGGCATACGTGTCCCTCTTTATGCGACATCTTTGCGAGCCAGGTGCCGATAACGCCGAAACGTTTGCCGATGGCGTACCGAGGGAGGGCCTTAGCCGGCAACACGTATTAACGAGAATCGGTGTGATGTCGTTGATTAGGAAAAAGGTTCAAGAGTTCGAACACATCAATGGATATTATTCGATGCCAGAAATGATTCGCAAACCAGTCGAACCTGTAAAGGTAGACGCCACCGTTGCTGGTACTGGTGGTGTTGCTGGTGCCGGTGGTGCTGGTGGTGTTGGTGGTGACGCTGCTACGGGGACTAGCAGTACAAGCGCAACACCTGCCACTTCGAACGCACCAAGCCCAAGTCCTGCAGCCACGCCAACGCCCACGTCCGCATCCGGCACGATGATTGCTGATAATAACAAAGCCAATGCTGACTCATCGGAGACAAAGGATTCCAAGGACGACCAAAAGGAAAAGGAGGTTTGTTCGTTTTTTGGGGATACCTTTATTATTATTATCATCATCGGAGCGACTTTTAATCGTCGAACGTTCTTGTTTTATTCCCACCCACCTACCCACCTCTCTCTTCATTCTTCCTTTAAAATTTTTTATATCCCTTAAATTCACCTTTCGTATGTGTGTGTGTGTGTGTCTCCTTTTAGGGTAATGACTCTAAAGACCCGAAGGAAGATTCGAAAGACAAGGACGAGGATGAGGGTAACAAGGACAAAGAAAAGGATAAGGAAGAAATTAAAAAGGAAATAAAGAAGGAAATTAAGAAAGAGGAAAAGGAAACGGAAACGGACATATCGGACAAGGATAAGGATAAGAGTGGCGATGGTAAAGACGAGAAGGGTACGACGAAGCACGATGTTAAAACGGAGACGGGGGAAAATAAGCAAAAGGAATCCGAGGAGGATGTTGTTATCGTTAAGGACGACGAGGAGGAAACGGAGAAACGAGAGGTATTTTTTTCTTTTTTTTTTTTTTTACAGTCGTAAAAGTAACGTTTTATTTTTTCTTTCATTTTTTTTTTGTCTTTTTGTTCTTTTTTTTTTTGTTTTTTTTTCGATGGTAATAATAAAAAATTAAATGACAGGATAAGGATACGAAGGAGAAGGATACAAAGGACTGTGATTCTGAAATACTTAAACCGAAGCGTAAATTCATGTTCAACATTGCCGACGGAGGTTTCACGGAGCTTCATACTTTGTGGTTGAACGAGGAAAAGGCCGCGGTACCCGGGCGTGAAT
>OU426858.1:8162207-8182207 GCA_911387685.1 Dolichovespula media
CTCTCTCTCTCTCTCTCTCTCTCTCTCTCTCTCTCTCTCTCTCTCTCTCTCTCTCTCTCTCTCTCTCTCTCTCTCTCTCTCTCTAAAACCTACAACCAACCATCGTCCATATATGACAAACCGACTTTGGCACGTTAAGGCGCATCCGCACGATAGATTTTAGCACTACGTAGTTACGACGAAATACGAACGATCCGATTCGATAATAAAATACGTTCCGACGATAGTTTTTCACCGTACGTAGAAAAGAAGGAAGAAAGGAAGGAAGGACGAGAACGACGACGACGAGGCCGTAATTAATCGAATTCGAAAATTAAATCGACGGAGTTTGCACGAACTATCTTCGATCAACGTCGTAACTCGCGTTCCGATTGGTCGGTACGACTGTCCAATCGAACCAATGAAAACTTTCCCTCCCGTTTTAAGCTCATCCTTCTTTTTCTTTTTTCTGTAATTTACAAATTTAGTTTGTCATTGTCGTTCAGTTAATTCGTTGATATCTTTTTTTGTAAATTAATTAAATATGATAAATTAACGAAAAGGAAACGTACAAAGAGACAGAGAGAGGGAGAGAGAGATATCAACGTTATTTATATCGTTCGACTGTAGTAGGTCCCTCTACACTCTCTCTCTCTCTCTCACTCTTTCTCTGTCTGCGTGTAGTGGTGGCAGTGGTAGTGGTGGTGGGTAGAGTCTAGAAGGATCGAAACATATTATACGCCATATTAGATATCGACCTTTGTTTGTAGCAACTTCAGGCGTTAGCATCGTTTCTCTCTACTTTTGTCGGTGTGCTTTCTGTCTTTCGCTGTCCGCGGTCCGTGTCTCTCTTTTGCTCTGTATTCTTTAACCAACCCCCACCCCCCAATCCGGGGTCAGAATAAATCGTTTACCTTCTTTTTATGCATTAAAATTTGTTGTTCAGTGTTATTGGCCAACGTTAAAAAGAAGGAACCACTTTGCGGTGAGTGAATTTTTTTTTTCTTTTTTTGATATATATACACACACACACACACACACACGCATCATATACGGCGCACGTAAAACTTATTTAGGCTTCCCCCATGTTTCTATTTTTTCTTTTATTTTTTATTATTATGATTTCTCTGTCTACGTGAGAACGATTACAGGGTGGAGGCAGAGTTTTACGTTATTTCTCTCTCTCTCTCTCTCTCTCTCTCTCTCTCTCTCTCTCTCTCTTTCTTTCTGTGTCTCTCTGTGTCTTTCTTCATCTCGATATCTCTTTCTCTCTTCATCTCATTTTCTCTCTCTCTCTCTCTCTCTCTCTCTCTCTTTAGCTTATGTTATGAACCACCTTGATAATTTCGAGAGGAGAGAGAAAAAAATAAAGGCAAAAGAAAAAGAAGAATGAGAAAAAAAGAAAAATACGATTCATAGTTCCATAGTCATCGTCATCGTCATCATCGTCGAACATTTGAATTCCAACGTCGAAGATAAAGGGCTTTTAAAGTTTTTCTTTTTCTTCTTTTTTTTTTTTTTAGAATTTTTATTATTATTTTTTATTTTTTTTTTTTACACAGTTGCCAATGCAATGAAGGTCGCCCTTTAGTTTCTTATTGAGGGTGACCATCATCGTGCGAATGTCCGAGCTTGGCCGTTACATACACGTCTCTCTCTCTCTCTCTCTCTCTCTCTATCTCCGTCTCGCTTAGTTATATACCACATACACGTACGTATCCTACCATCGGATTAAATACACATTGCTTCCTTTTTCTATTTTTTTTTTGTTATCATTGAAAATCGTTCCACACACACACTCTTTCTCTCTCTCTTTTTCTCTCTCTCTGTCTGTCTCTTTCTCTGAACTCGTGATTGGAGTACGGTTTCTTCAAATAATTGTATTTTGTGCGTCGCGTAAAAAATGAAAAGGAAACTTAGTTCGACTCGTTCTGGTTAAATATTCGTCGACGATATTGATAAAAATGCGTTTTTCTTTTTTTTTCTTTTCTTCTCTTTTTTCCTCCTCTCCCTCGATCTAGTGTTTTCTATCACGGAACAGTGAGAATTTTGCGTGCGATTACTACACGTGTGCCCATGTCGTTCGGACAATCAAAAGTAAGGAAGGTAACCAATTGTAAGCATCGCGTTCGATGTGTTTGTGATCTTGGCCTATTATTTTCTATGTCTCTCTCTCTCTCTCTCTCTCTCTCTCTCTCTCTCTCTATATATATATATATATATATATATATATATATATATACATACATATCTTATACAATGTGTCTCGTTTTTACTACGAATAATACGTTCTTTTGAAAAATTTATCACGTATCGTAGATTATTTAATTATTAAATTATTATTTTTCATCGATAATTAATAATTCTTATCTTTCGATTAGATCCATTGTTTATTTATTTAGTTATTTATCTATTTATTTATCAATCATTTGACTCACATAGTCGTCGTCGTTGTCGTCGTAGTATCTCATCTTTCATCAAGTAAATTATTTTGTTCGTTATTTACTATTAGACGACTCGTTTTATTTCAATCCTCTATATTATTTTACACTTTGTACGTTTATTTCGTGTCGTCTAATAATAATAATTTTATTCATCGTGAGATATATATATATATATATATATATATATATATATATATATATATACACATTTGTACATATAACGGCGTCAGCATATCTACGTAGAAGAGTAGAAAGTTTGTAGGTTATGTTTCGCATCCATTTTACTTTTAAATAATTTCTCATTCTAAACCTACTACTGGTGGAGTTTGCTGTTACTACTACTGCTACTAATAGTAGTAGCAGTAGTAGTAGTAGTATTATTATTAGTAGTAGTAATAGTAGTGTGACAGTCGTTCGATAACCCAATGTGACGTGATATCATAATGATTCATAAAAGATCCTATACATCGATCTTTAATCGTTTCTCTGTGTGTGTGTTAATTTTTTTACTCGAAAATTCATCGATTTTGTTTAGTCTCGTTGTGCAACGTTCTCGCTATGACGAATTTAGATTTTATATATATATTAGGGTGTCCCGTAATATATATATATATATATATATTTATTATATTATTATACTATTAATATATATATATATATATATATATATATATATATATATATATATATATATATATATATATTATATATATATAAAATTTAAATTTGTCATAGCGAGAACGTTGCACGACGTGATATATATATGTGTATATCGATTATTCACATTTTAATAATTATTTGATCGGACATTAAAAGCTTTTTAATCTCATCAAAGAGTAACATGAAATCTCTCGAAAATTTCCTCGTATCGCTGTTCGATATCCATTAGAAAGCTAAACGATAACACAATAAACCGTGTCTGGCTGGTTTGAGGATATTAAAACGAGTCGTCTCCTAAGCATATTTCGAGGCTTTTTCATCTTCGTATAATGGCACGATATATAGTGAGAGACGTTATCGGGGGGAGGGGGGATCGTTTTTCATCTTTTTCCGTTTCCTTTTTTTCCTTTATTCTTCTTCCTCCTTTTATTTTTTCTTTTTCTTTTATTTTTTATTTTCAAATCGATCCCTATTTTTAGCTACCATCAATAAAACTGTCGTGTCATTTGAACGTTGTGTCTCTTCGTTTATCGTATACCGCGACGATCATTGAAATAATTGCAACAATTGGTGTAATCATATACAGTGGTGTGTGCATTGTGCACCGTTTAAATATACGAACGAACGAACGAACGAATTGAACCGGAATAATTTTTTTTCCCCCCCCTCTTTTCTCGTTTCCTTTTCGTTTTTGTCTGTGAAGATAGATAGTACGAGGAGGATTGAAAGAAAAACAAAAATTTTTCTTCTTACAAATCTCGCCGATTTGTGAAGTAAAAAAAAAAGGAAAGGAAAGAAACAAAAAAAGAAGAAAATGGTGGGGGTTGTGTCGATGTCGATGGTGGTGGTGGAAATAAGAATGGATTGAAAAAACGGATTCGTTTTGAACGTTATGCGTAGTATATGTATGTATGTATGTATGTATGTATGTATGTATGTATGTATGTATGTATGTATGTATGTATGTATGTATGTATGTATGTATGTATGTATGTATGTATGTATGTTGATGTATGTATGTGTATGTATATCAGTGTCACTGTTACGATAACAGGGCTTCTCATATATAAAATTCAAGCGGTGTCATTCATATTAATGAAATTCTTCTTTATTAGTCCAACGGTTACGCGATTTAACGGAGCTCACGTTCACCGTAATATTTCCTGCACGCGAACTACTTGTTATCGCTCGTATTCGTTTGATACCATGTGCCATATCATTATGTCTATTTAGAGAAATGTCTTTTTTTCTTTCTTTCTTTTTTTTTTCCGTAAATACGATACTTGAATTTTTGTCTTTTTTTTCCGCACATCCATGTTCGAATTTGCCGGCTATTATTAATCGCGCGATTGTCGCCACGTTTTCCTTATTTTTTTTTTTCTTTTTTTTCTATTCCTTTCCCTTAAAAATATTTTCTTTTGTCGATTACTCGTATATATTCGCAAATATTTCAATTCGAATTTCCCGGGATATTCCTTCGTTCTTCTTTTCGGCCTCGAATCTATTTCTAACCTATATTATCGGTACGCAACGTCGATTAATTATTACAGGATATACGTTATAAATCTCTACGTATCTTCTTTCTAGAGAGAAAAAAAAGAAAAAGAAAAAAAAAATAGAAAAAAAAATCACCCTCCCCCTTTTCTACTCCTTCACGCGGAAGTATGATATTAAGAGATAATTAATAAAGATAGGGTGAGGGGTGAAGGAGGAGGAGGAGGAAGAGGAGATCGAGGATCAAAAGGGAGATTATATTCGAAAGTGCTTCTTCTGTTCGCAGTGGTTCGCATTCTAAAGTGTGATTTATTATTGCAAGCCGATGAAGGCAATGAATAATATATATACATACATATATATATATATATATATATATATATAACGTTTAAATAAAAAAATTACGCAATTTCATTGGTACGATGCCGTCGCGATATGAGGTTATGTCAGCGACGACTTTCGATATATCAAAAATCTTGACTTGGCGCATTTTCTCTGCTGCCGACGCGTACGATTTTTAAAACTCTTATTTTATTTTATTTAATGCTTTGTTTTCTTTTTCCTTTTGCTTCGCTCTTTTGCTTTATCTTCATGTTTTTTTTTTCTTTTTCTTTTCTTCGGACTCAATAAATGGTGTCACAATGGATCAATTTTTGTTCGTTCGCGAGACTTGCTGTCGACATTTTTTCTAACCTAAAAAGTCAATGCGTTTCGTTAAAAATTCACGATTCGTTTAACATATGTATCTTCTCGTAACAATTGTACCCACGAACGTGATTTCCAAAGGATTCTACGTACGAATGTACAAATACGTCGTCGTCGTCGTCGTCGTCTCCCCGTACGGTACGTTGACACGGGTAAGCTTCTTCGTTATATTATATGCATTATGCATATACATATGTATTTAGCAGTACCGGCTAATAGAGGAGGGGGTGGGTACAGTTGATAAAATTTGCGTTCATCCTTATGGCTTGTTTGCATTGTCAATTTCTCTCGGTGTCGCTGAGAGAATACCGTGGGTTTACCGAGAGTACCTCTCTCTCTCTCTCTCTCTCTCTCTCTCTCTCTCTCTCTCTCTCTCTCTCTCTCTCTCTCTCTCTCTCTCTCTCTCTCTCTCTCTCTCTCTCTCTCTCTGTCTGTCTGTCTCTCTCTCACTCTCTGTTGGTCGATAAATTTATCGAGTTTAGCTTCTCGTGAAACTAAACTCGACAATTTCCTTTCGTCAAACGAACGTATCCGTTTATTAACAAGAAACCGTAAAGATTTTTTTTTTCTATTTTTTTTTCTCTTCTTTTTATTTCTTATTTATTTATTTTTTTCTTTTAATTTAAAGAAAGAAAATTTCGTATCAATCCCTTGGCTCGCCCCAAAGATTTTTCCAACGATTTTCGATACATTTTTTAATCCATAATAATTTAATAACAACATTTTGAGAAGGAAAGAATAATTAAAGTATGTACACAAAAAATTGTTTATCTTTAAATTTTAATACATATATATATATATATATATATACACATATATAAATGTAAAATTAATTCGTGTACATGAGGAGTATACGAAGGATTGAAAAAGGAAGGAGGAAAGGAGAAAGAGTAAAAGAAGAAAAGAGACCGCCGTCGTTTCTCCTTTTTTCGTGTCTCTCTCTCTCTCTCTCTCTCTCTCTCTCTCTCTCTCTTTCTCTCTGACTCATATATACGATAAAAAAGCACGAGGACCCTAGGTGGACATTCCCGAAGGGAAATGAATCTCAAATTTCAAAAATGTAATATCGTTGATAATACCACCACCATCACCACCCCTTTCCACTCCCCCTCCGTTTGTACAAGCATTTATCCTCGTCAGGATAGTATTTGGAAATCGTTTATCTAATCTTTACGGGTCCTTTAAACTTCACTATTATTATTATTATTTCCAAGAGGAGCCAATTCTCTCTCTCTCTCTCTCTCTCTTTCTTTCTTTCTTTCTTTCTTTCTTTCTTTCTCTATCTCTTGAAATCCTTTTTCTTCGGATACGTTCGTCCTGTGTCCATATATGTAAATCTGACGTCAGCACCCTCGCAGTAGAGTCGCATAAGGACGCCCACCTTGACACAACGAAGACGAAGACGAAGACGACGAAGACGAAGACGAAGACGATGACAATGATGACGATCGCGTCGTTTGTCGCGCTTCTCTTTTCCGCATCCTTCAAATTTTATCTCATTTTTTATTTATTTATTTTTATTTTATTATTTTATTATTTTATTTTATCTCTTTTCTTTTTTTATGGACTCAAGTATATACAGTCCTAATATTTATCTTTTATTCGTCATTTTCATATGGAAATTAGATATTGTGGGTCTAAAGACAAATTCTTCAAAATTTAAATCCAAGAGACAGAGGTAAAGACAATGGGGTGGCGGTGGGGGGAGAGACAATATCGATCTTAGAGATAGAGATAATATCGATTCTTCTCGACAAGGCACTCATATTCCTCTCTAATTTACTTCTCCTTTATTCCCAGATCGGTCGTGAGAAAATCAAATATTATTGATCGTAATATCTAAATTATTCAAAGTACAAAATTATCCCGATTCAAATGATAAAACTCGAGCGGGACGAGATAATCGGGAGAGAGAGTCGATAACGTTCGATATATATTCTTTTCTCGCTGGATCGATCGTCGTCGATATTCCCATTCGTGTTTCGATATTCGAGCGTGTAATACGTAGGTCGTTAAAATCGATCGTTGAAAGAAAAACAAAAAAAAAGGTTTTCCGATATCGATATCGATATCGATATCGATATCGATATCGATACGTATGTATGTATGTACATACACATGGTGTGTGTGTGTGTGTGTGTGTGTGTGTGTGTGTGTGTGTGTGTGTGTGTGTGTGTGTGTGTGTGTGTGTAAGCGTGTAAGTACGATCGAAAGTCAAAATGGAGACCTCGAAAAAATGCCCACTCGTTCTTTAGTTTCAATGATTAGCATGCATGCGTAGGAGATAAACGTGTTTGCTACGTAAGTATATTATACCATTCGTGTTTCGTTTGAACATGAAAAATATGAATCACCGTGTTCCTCTTTTGACACACACTCACAACACACACACACACAAGAAGTACAGAATCGATATATCGAGAAAACAATACGTACGATTTTTAATTAAACTAACTCCTCTCTCTTTCTCTCCCTCCTCTGTCTCGCGCGAGTTCAATTTCTTTTTATATATCCTTCAAATCGTTTCGAGATTTTCGAGAGATATCTCTTAAGTATATTATCTCGTGCTTATTGGCACGAGTTCTCTCTCTCTCTCTCTCTCTCTTTCTCTCTTAATCTTTTTGTCGTTCGTGAGAAAAAGATTGTTCATTAAGATTGACATTTATAACTTCCGACATGTGCTTCAAACGAGTCTACTTTAAATGAGTAAGTCTAACCCGACAAAAATAAGTGCTTTACCATCGACAACGATAACAACCATCAAATCGACAATAGTAATAGTAATAATAATAATGATAATAATAAAATATATATACGTATAATAATTTATGATAATGTTAGTGCGGAAGAGCTCTCTCGGTTTCCATTTTTGACAATCTCGATTAATCAAAACCATTTTGGTTTTGGCTACGAGGAAGAATATGAGAGAGAAAGAGAGAGGGAGAGTGAGAGAGAGAGAGAGAGAGAGAAGATACTCTCTCTTTCCTTCTTTGTCTATTCTCTTCGTTCACTTCTCTCTCTCTCTCTCTCTCTCTCTCTCTCTCTCTCTCTCTCTCTCTTCATATTTTTATCTTCTACCTTCTCGACCGACATTTCAGTGAATATAAACTACGAATTAATTCTAATTTTTATTGTAATTCTAATTTTTATTTCAATTCTACTTTTTATTCTAATTCTAATTTTTATTCTAATTCTAATTTTAATTTTTTCGTCTCTCTTCCTCCTTTCTTTCTTTCTTTCTTTCTCCGTACGTTCGTCTCTTTGTCTTTGCTTTGTCTTTCTTGTTCTCCTTCTCTCTTTTTCTCTATTTCGTTCTATTTATCTATTCATCTTTCCCATTTAGCGTGGAAAAACAAGGGATATTAACGTGTCGTGACTAAACTTCGTTCGACTCTGACTCAAGCAGAAGTTTGCGAAATCCATCGTATAGTGGTACTAGTTGTTGCCAACAAAAATTCTGCACGTAAGCTAGGGCGAAGACAGAAAGAGAGAGAGAGAGAAATAGATAGATAGATAGATAGATAGATAGATAGATAGATAGATAGATAGATAGATAGAGAGGAGGGTGATAGCTGTCTCTCTCTCTCTCTCTCTCTCGCTTATTTGCGAACTAACACCGTCTTCGAGATCTAATCATCACGGAAAGAGCTCATAACGTAACTTGTTCCTATCGACTATAAAGAAAGAAGAGAGAGAGAGAGAGAGAGAGAGAAGCAAGGTCGTGATCGTGAAGGTATCTTCTACTTGTGTCCCACTTTGAGAACCCTATTCGGCGATAACTCGTTTACGAGTCTTCGACGTTATTATTTTATATTATTTTTATAGTATATTGTTACTATTATTATTATTATTATTATTATTATTATTATTATTATTATTATTATTATTATTATTATTATTGTCATTATTATTATCATCATCTCTAGCTTTGAAAAATTTTACCCTCTCGTTGTTTTTTACATTTATTTTGTATTTCGTTTTATCGGTGTTTAGGAAGAAAGATTTTTTCTTTTTTTTTTTTTTTTTTTTTTTTTTCTTTGGGCCGATATCCATGAAACGATCGAAAAACGTTGATCTTTTGGCGCGTACACCTCTTTTTCGGTTCCCCTCGTTGAAAACGACAAGATCGATTGTTCGTCATCAAAAAGGTCGAATCGAAAAGGTTTCCCATTACGATTAGAAATGTTTTCAAAGTGTCCCTGTCTCTTCGGTTTCGATGACGAGGGCACGTTAAATTTTTACCGCCACTCATCCTTGGAATTTTGCCCGATCGCGCTTAATGATCTCGTTCGTTCGTTCGTACGTGTTTTCTTACGTACGTTTTCTCCGTTATCATCGTTAAAATCCATTTGTTCCTCGATTCAGTTTGATCATGGATTATTATCGTATATCGTAGAGTTGGCTGGGAACGGATTTCGACTATGCGTCGAAATTCGTAATTGGAGTTGGACTTAGAAATATGAATTAATAATAAATAAATTTTTATATATATTTGATATACTATTTAATATATAGCAAATAATTTTTCGAACGAATCAAATGTATAAGAAACTTGGAAAAAATTATAAGTATAACGTGGAGTAAGTAGTATTATGTTACGAAGAGACGATGAAAATGATAAATTATTTTATGTAAAGTAAATAATCCGAATGTGTGGGATCGCGTACATATGTTGAAACGGCGTGATACCGATCATTGAAAACGTTACGAGAGTTATAAACTAAAAATAACGTACTTCATATTTTCGTTTTATTTATTTACGCGTCTGATGGGCAAAATTCAATTATTATATTACATCAATTCGAGATATGGATTTTTTTTTGTGTTTGTGTTTCGTGGAATTTGCGTATAGAAAATAAAAATTTATATCTCTCATTCGATATATATATATATATATATATATATATATATATATATATATATAGTATGTCAATTCGAAAATTCAATTATTATTATTATTATTATATCAATTCGAGATATGATTTTGATATACGGGGACCGTGTATAATATAAATATTTATATTTCTCATTCGATATATATATATATATATATATATAATATAATATAATATAATTGACAAATTTACTCTGTCGGTAAAAACGTTCGAATCTTTTCATGACCGTTCTGTTCTTTGTTTATTATTAAAAAAAGAAAGAAAAAATAATAATAATAATAATAAAAGTAAAAAAATAGAAAAATAAAAAAGTAATTTATTTTTTTTTTTTTTCATTATCGAAACGTCTAAGTGCCTGTAACAAAATAGAGAAATAGAAAGAAAAAAGAGAGAGTGAGAGAGAACGAAAAAGAAATCGTACGAAGATAAAGGTGAAAAAGTTGGTGGTGATGGAGGAGAAAGGAGGAGGAGGAGGAGGAGGAGGATGAGGATGAGAGGAGGAGGTTGAGGTGGAGAGGGATGGAATATCGTAATGACCTCCACCTACGCGTTTCAAACTATTTTCGATACTCGGTTCGGCTAACTTTAGCGTTTTCGTCGGTCCAGTCTTTGACTTTGAGCTCAGTTTTCTCCCGAGAATTCGCTCTCACGCTACTCGCGCAGAGCTTTATAGCAGCGCCGCGATTATTCTCTCACCGATTTCCTTATTTTATTCGCTCTCGGTTATAACACACACACACACACACACACTTCATCGATTCACGCCGATTATCATCTTCTAGTATAATTGCGAACGATTCGTTGATTAAAATTTTCGACGAATAAATACGTTTTCGATGTGCACTAATTTTTCTTCCGACTTTTTATTATTTCTCTTTTCTTCTTTTTTTTCTTTCTCTCTTTTTGGTTGCGATCAGAAGAGAGAGAAAGGTGAAGTTTTAATGGAGATTTAAACGTGGGTTGGGGAGGAAAAAAGAAAAAAGAAAAAGAAATTAATTTTTAAACGCGTCACGATAATTATTATTCGATTGTGATCGTTCCTTTTATTTTTATAATTTAATTTTCTCTCTCTTTCTCTATAGTAGAGTAAAATAATATATTATATCGAGACTCGTTAATAACGTTGTGATCGATGAAAATATGCACTTCGATAATATAAATGGCCGGAATGCGTGAGTTATGCGTTATTGCTATTTAAAGGTGATTACTATGCAACATTGTGATGCCTATCTCTCGTTAGAACTAGTGCCAAGCTTCTCTGACATAAGTTTATCGAGCGCGAGTGAGTATAAAAAATAATGAATTCGACGTTTATACATGTGTAACGTTTCTTTCTTTCTTCCTCTATTCTTTTTTTTTTGTTTCCTTCATTTGTTTCTTTCTTTTCTCGTAATTTTTTTTTTCTTCGCGAAAGGCAAACAGAGAGAAAAAAAGAGAGAGAGAGAGAAATATTTCTTTATACTTAGCGACAATAAGTTATCGTCGATAACAATCCAGTTTCAAGGCTCTCTGTCGTAAATTTACGAAGTTATCTTAAAAGAGAGAGAGAGAGAGAGAGAGAGAGAGAGAGAGAGAGAGAGAGAGAGAGAGAGAGAGAGAGAGAAGGAAAAGAAGGAAAAACCTCGTAAAATTCCACCGTGATAATTTTAAAAGAAACAAAAATTTGAAGCGTCGACGTGATAAGAGAAAGGAAAAAAAATTAAATAAATAAATAAATATATAATCGTTCTGAAATGTTATAACGGGTGTGAAGAAAAAAACGAACTTACTGATTTTATAATCGAACTTTTTGTTTCGACTAATTTTTATTTTAAGATTATTATTGAGAGAGAAGGAATGAGCGAGGTGTGTGTGTGTGTGTGTGTGTGTGTGTGTGTGTGTGTGTGTGTGTGTGTGTGTGTGTGTGTGTGTGGTGTGAGTGAGTGAGTGAAGTTCGAATCGAAATTAGGGTAGGTCATAGTTTGAAAATTATTTTGTCCTATCAACGACCCCCTTTCTTTTTTTTTTTTTTTTCAACATCAGATACTTGCCAGCTGGCCGATCGAATGATGTTACCTAATTACTATTAACTAAATACGATTGCATTGTCCGACAGGTGGTTGCCTAAGCTCTTATAGCCGAGCATAAAAGACATACTACGATGGTCGACTACTACAGGATTCTCGAAGTACAACGGACTGCTACCAGCAATGACATAAAAAAAGCGTAAGTTCGTACGATAAACAACGATAACTTTATATTGTTCTCGATTTTATGAGGAAACGTACAAAAAAGTGGGCCACTCGATTCGAGACACGATTGAAATTAAGATTTAAGAAAACAAAAAAAAACAAGATTTTCCAATGATTATCGGATTATTGTTCGACTGTTCAAATTGGAATTTTTTTTTTGTTTCGTTTTGTTCCGGTCCTTTTTATTTATTTTTTTTTTTTATTGTTATTTTTTTCTTGTACGAGGAAAAAGAAAGCAGAAGAAAGGAGAGAATGGAGTGGAAGAAAGTTTTATGTGAAAGGAATATCGAAGTATTATTATAATATATTCATATAAAGTCGATTGTTTTTCTTTCTTTTCTTTCTTTTTTTTTTTTTATATAGGAAGCGGTAGAAAAAATTAATTCGTGGCACGATTAAAAAAAAAAAATTGAGATCGTAAGGAAAGATTTTTCAACGATTACAAAATTCTACTGTTCGAATTCGAATATATATATATATATATATATATATATATATATATATGTGTATGTATATAAATTTTGAAATGTTTTCGTTTTCATGAAGGAAAAAGCGGGGAAAAAAAAGAAAAGAAAGAAGAAAGTAATTTCAATATATTTAAGACGAATACATTTTCTCAATGGTTAACCGGTGAAAAATTGAATGAAAAGCTCCTGCAATAGGAACAAGTAGAACACCGTACTTTGGCCAACGTCCAAGTTCGAATTCGAAAGAACAGTTGGTTGGTTCTTGTATATTCGTTTGCTCGAAGGCGAGCCATGACGACGATCGTAATAAAATAGATCTCTTCTCTTCTCTTCTCTTTTCTCGTTTTATAACCAGTTTTGTGTATAACATCCTTGTAAAATATTAATCTATAACATCGACAATGGGGTACAATTATTTCTTTATGCATTTCTTTTCTTTTTTTTTTTTTTTTTTAAATCGATCGTTTCCTACAACACTAGAACTCTAATATATTTTTCTATTCTTTCTTTCTTCTTCTTCTTCTTTTTTTATTTTTATTTTTATTTCTTTTTGTTTTTTTCGTACTTGTTCTAAAGAAAAATAAACAAATCGTGAACTATCGAGAATAAATATATTGCGTATGAAAAAAGGAATGTAATTATGATATATAGAAATTTATATATATGTGTGTGTGTGCGCGCGCGCGCGTGCGTGTATATATATTCGTAATTGCATCGTTGGTCTCCTTTGATATTTTCAGATACAGAAAATTAGCATTGAAATGGCATCCAGACAAAAATCCGGAAAATTTGGACGAGGCGAATAAAAGGTTCAAGGAAATTTCTGAGGCGTATGAAGTATTGATAGACGGTAAGGATATTAATATTTTCGGCTAATACGAAAAGGCAATGGAGAAACGAAAGAAAAGGGAACGAAAAAAAATATATATATATATATAAATATATATATATATATATATAATATATATATGTATAAATAATCGCGTGGGAGGGTCGACGAACTTGTAAAATTAAAGACAAACACAAAAATGGAGCTGGGAAAATTATATATGAGAGGGGGTGGGCGATGGGCGGTGGGCGGTGGGGGTGTTTGGCGTCGAGACGGGGAAAAAAAATAAAAATACTTTCTACGATCTATGATCGTGTGTATGATCGAATCCAAGGAGGAGAAAGCAGAGGAGGAAGATGAGAGGAAATTTTGGTTTTGCGTTTCTTCTCTTTTTTTTCTTTTTTTTTTTCTTCTCTAAAAGAAACAAAAAGAAAATAAATTTTATTCGTCGGCGTGGTCGTGCGCTTCGCATGAGAGCTTTTCCTCCAAAAAGCGAATCCCACAAGTAGAAAGATTTATTTCTATTTAAAATACCAAAATGAAAATAATAATAATAAAAATTCTTTTCTTTTTTCTTTCTTTTTTTTTCTTTCTCTCTCTCTCTCTCTCTCTATCTATCTATCTATCTCTATCTCTGTCTCGAAAAACGCACGCTTTTCGATCTTCCCACGCGTGAAGCTTTTTTTGTTGTATTTAAGGACATCCGAAAAGTTTGTTGGATTTTTTCTTTTCTTTTCTTTTTTTAACTTGAAGAATGAAATGTTTACATAAGAAAAAAAAAAGAAAAAATAAAAAAAATGAAAGAAGAAGAAGAGAGGAGAAAGAAACGAAAAACGGCAAATGTTTCAAATGGTACCCAATGGTGATACTAATCACTCGATTATTATTTTATACACAATAGCTATTTTACATGATGATAAAATTGAATGGGGGATTAGAAGAAGAAGAAGAAGAAGAAGAAAAAAAAAAGAACAAAAAATATATATATATTACTCCACTTGTCTGTAGCTCGTAATTTTCCTCTTGTCCCAAAAGCCTTTTTGTACAATCGAACGATTGATTTATTATCATCATCATCATCATCATCATTATTATTATTATTATTATTATTATTATTATTATTATTATTATCATCATCATTATTATTTTTCTTTTTAATTAAAAATTTTCCTTTCTCAATTTTAATTTTACTTTCGATTTTAATTTATCTCATATTCTTTTCCTGGTAAAACGTTTCGACGGTATAAGAAAATAGAGAAGTAAAAAAGTAAAATTAAAATAACGAAATTAAAAGAAACATGATTGACTCTCGGCAAAGAAAGAAAGAGAGAAAGAAATATAAAATGAAAAAAAAGAGAGAAAAAAGTATTAAAAAAAAAAAAAGAAAAAAATGGGGAGGAAGCTCAACAAAAAATCTTTGTTTCCGGACCACGATCTGATGGCACTCGGTACACACACTATATACTGGGTGTTCAGATGCGAAGAGACGAACCTACGACCAGCGATTGTATCAGAAGGCGTCCTCGAGGCCAGGCCGTGGATTCACCTTCCGGAGTTTCTTTGATTCTCCCTTCCAACGACATTTTGGTACCATTTCAAAAAAAAAAAAAAATCGAATCAAATCGAATCAAATCACATAAGGGGAAAAAAAAGAAGGCTTTATAAAAGATTAAGCCTCTCTATCATTGGGAATTTCTTTTCTTTTCTTTTCTTTTTTTTGTTTTGTTTTTGTTTACTTATTCATTTCAATAATCGTATCTCGCTGCAAGGTAACGAACAGGGAGGGGGGAGAGAGAGGTGGGGTGGGGGGTAGGAGTGTTCGCAAAAGTTGGACGTTTAAAAGTCGCGAGGGAAAAAACAAAGAATTTAAAAAAAAATTAACGCTTTTTAATCGAGAAACGACGAGGAAAAAAAAGAAAGAAAGAAAGAAAGCAAAATCGTGTTTGATCGTTTCATCATATCGCGGAGGGGAGGGGGGTGGTGAAAAGAAAGAAATGAAATCATCCCTTTTATTTGCTGCTCTTAGTTTGTCATTTATCATATTATGCACGAGAGTTAATTACCTTTGTGAGAGAATCCAGAGAGAGAGAGAGAGAGAGAGAGAGAGCTTGAGAGAGAGAGAGAGAGAGAGAGAATGGCCTCCTGTTAAAATCGATTTTCCGTTCACGTGCGAGTATTAATCGAGGATAAAAAAAAAAAAGAAAAGGAATATATCATTGATTTTTGTCGGAAGGAGGGTGGAGGAGGAGGAGGAGGAGGGGACTAATCGCCCGCTCTGATCGTTGAAACCCTTTCGATAAATTAATTCTCGTTGTATATTGTTCGTTATTTCTTAATTTTCTTTTCTGTTTATTTTTTGTCTTCTTTTGTTCTTTAACATTTTCTTTTCTTTCTTTCTTTTTTTCCTTTCCTCGTATCTCGTTTTTTTCCCTTGGTTTTTCTTCTTTTCGTTTGTTTTTTGATTTTTTTTTTACACGCACATGCTTTTTTTCCACCCCCATGTTCTTTAAATCGGTATTACAGAAAAGATATGGAAATATATTCTTCTCTTTCATCGCGCGCTATATGAGTGTGAGAGAGAGAGAGAGAGAGAGAGAGAGAGAGAGAGAGAAAGAATGTGTGTGTGTGTGTGTGTGTTTCCAGGACTCGTTCGCTTTTTTATTTTTCAATACGCGCGTAATTCATCGTCGTGATATGCGCAAATCACTTAACAATGAATGGACCTTGTTGGCAAAGCACTTTTTTTTTTTTTAACTAGCACTTTCCACGCCCTTGATAATTTTAAAAAAAGAAAAGAGAGAGAGAGAGAAAAGAGCTAATCGTTCGACTATAATAATCCCTTTGCGCGTACGTGCGTGTGTGTGTGTGTATGTATATATATATATATATAACAGTTTTCTTACTTTTATTTATAAATGATAATAAAACTTCGATTAGTTCTTTTCTCTCGGACAATGATTTACCATGCCAATTTTCTTGTTAATTAAAAAAAAAAAAAAAAAAAAAAAAAAAAAAAAAAAAAAAAAAAACAAATAAGGAAAATTAAACAAAACTCGACACAAAGAACTACCAACTCCTAGCAACAGATTTGACTAACAAATTTTGAGATTCGCAGAACCCTTTTGCCGCTTCTTCTTGGATTTTGGAACGAATAAAATTTTGTTATGAAGAGCTCTTTTTATTTTTACTTTTTTTATTTTATTAATTAATTAATTAATTAATAATTTAATTAATTAATTAATTAATTAATTATAAGCTACGTATAGAGTTGAAGCGATTGACGTGACATTGTCTTTCTCTTCTTTTTTTTTCCCCAATCGTGTGAAATTTTGTTTTACAGAAAAGAAAAGGCGCGTTTACGATCAATATGGAAAAGAGGGTCTACAGATGAACGGTGGAAAGAGACGTCATGAGAGTGACTTCAGGCCATTGTTCACGACCTTTGTCTTCAGGGATCCGGAGGAGGTCTTTAAAGAATTCTTCTCCAACTCACCCTTCGATGATCCATTTGCTGGTAAAAATAATAATAATAATAATAATAATAATAACAAAAAAAAAAACACTTTAAGACGTATCTCCTTTTAAGCTTCTTCTCGATATTAGTAATATCGATTAGAAACGTTTGATAATAAAAGAACATTTTATTATTAAATAATATATCGGATGGTACGGAAGATTCGTGGCGGATAATATTTTAATCATGATATTAATAATAATTTAATAAATGTAGATTAAAATTTGTATCACCTGCGTTTAAAAGTCGGCAAGAATTTTTCCGGACGATCACAATGTACAATGAAAGTTATCTATTGCATTTATGTCTTTTAATTTATTAATCATAAATTATATTTATATTGTTAATTTGATATAACGAAGGAAGGGAGAGAGAGAAAGATAATTTAGTACACATAGAGATTAGTATATTGATCACGATGAGCCAATAGGATGATTTAAAAGAAAAATTCGTTTACTCACCTTCTCAAAATTTCTTTTGTTTTTTCTTTTTCCCCCTTTTTTTTTTTAAGTCTAATTCTTGGTTTTCGTATCGTTGGTTTTACAATGAACGATGGTATATTCGTCTTTTAAGATAGAAATATAATCTATCGCGCGATCCTCTAGGATATTATATATAGGTGTTTGTAATGGGAAATGAATTTTTGTTATTTATTTATTTTTTTTTTGTTTTTTTTTTTTGTTCAAGGCATATTCGGACCCAGCGTCCGACGAGGATCCGGTAGAAATGGTTCGAACAACAGTCTGAGCACGTCGTTATTCGGCCGGCTTGGTTTTTGTCGTACGCCCTTCGACGACGTATTGCAAGGCGTAGCCGATTGCAGTTTCACTTCGTTCAGCACGTTTCCCGGTTTCGATGGTACGACCGGGGGTGGCGTCGGTGGCGTCGGTGGCGGAGGGGGGGGCGGCGGTGGGGCAGCGATAAAAAGGACCAGTACATCGACCCGTTTCATCAATGGGAAAAAGATCACCACCAAAAAGTAAATGATACCGATATATAAAACTATATATATATATATATATATATATTTTCTTTTTTTCTTCGCGCTTCTTTGAATCAATCCAAATTTTGTGCACACTTGAAATTACTTTTGTATACAACTTGAACGGAACTTAAGTTTTTTACGGGATTAACGACGAATTTATTCACCTCGAAATAATATCTCGTGTATCCTTAATGGCCTCGAAAATGATATACGTTGTTTGGTACGTTTGTAAACAAAAATTTGCATTTCCAATTTTGTGACGTCATTAAAAGAGAAAATGAAAAAAAAAAAAAAATACACGAATCCACGCAACGCGCAAATCTTGTTTCAATTGTGCTCAAACGGCCTGGGGATGGGTCCCCTCGGGTGTCGTCTCCTACGACGCACACCCAACATAGGGCACAACTAGGATCAAAGTACATTGACGATCATTTGGAAAATTATTTTTCTTTTAAATGATCTTTCGGAAAATTATTTTTCGTTTGAACGATCAATCTTTTATCGTTAATCTTCTCCGAACGTTAATAATAATCATGTTCCCGAGTTAGGATATAAAAAAAAAAGAACGAAAATCAATTTTTTCAACTGACAATGATGATGATGATGATAATGACGATGAATAATCATCAAACAAGTTTGAAAATAAAGCATAAAGCGAGATATTATTTTAATTCTCTATTATTGTCATCGCTCATTTAATCAATCGTACGATCGTACATACAATTTAATAATCTCTCGTTTTGTTTTTTTTTCTGTTTTTTGTCAACAGGATATACGAGGACGGGGAGGAAACCATAATGTCATACGAGAACGACGTCCTAAAATCCAAAACGGTGAACGGAGTACCACAGTCAATAACGTACAGTTAAATTAAACTTTCAATTCGACTCGATCTCTCATCGGCAATCGAGAATATATCCTGTCGTCACGTTTCGAAATATATAATCTACGAACTACTCTGCTATCAAAATCCAACGGCATCTCCAGCAGCCTCTACTCTACTATACCAGCATTATCCACGTGTCGTGTTCTCTCTATCTATTTATCTATTTGTCTATCTATCTATTTATCTATCTATCTCTGTCTTTCTCAGGATCCAATCGCGTTTTAAACAGTCGAACGTTTTAGACATCTTTCGTTTCATCTTTAAATCCGTCTTTTTTTTTTTTTTTTTTTTTTTTTTAATCCGTACATCTATCCTGTCGATCTATCTGTTTGTATGTCTGTCCGTCTATCTCTGTCCAACTGTATCACAATTTTTATTTCTATATCTCAATCTGTGTCCCTTCTTGTTGTTACATCCATTCGCACTTTCGTATCTTTTCACTTAAAAATTATCCGCTCATATCTTCTTCGATCGTCCATCGAGTTTTTCGGGCTCTTCTTCGATTGGAAAACTTTTTCTCGCTTATAACTCTCTTGTTCGAATGTTTTTCTTTCTCTATTTCTATATATATATATATATATATCTTTGTGTGTGCGTGCGCGCGCACCCAACGCATGTTCTATCGTTAATCGTTCCGTAACGGGGAATATGATGATCACACACACACACACACATACACATATATATATATATATAATAAGATGGAGAGACGTATGGCAGTGACAGGATCTCTCTAGCTCGAGCGATCGTGGCGATAGATAGATAACTTATATTATTAACTTAAGGAAAAACCGGGTGAAAGGAAAAGAAAAGTAAGGGAAAAAAGAAAGAAAAGGAAATAATGATAACGATAAGGAAAGAAAAAAAAAAAGAGAGAAAACGAGCGACAAGAAAAGAAAATAAAAATAAGA
>OU426858.1:8184707-8222207 GCA_911387685.1 Dolichovespula media
TGCAAAAGTTTTATCAATTATTTTTACGTGAGAAACTCGTGTAAGATTTCCTTTTGATTGGATAGTGAGAAAGAAATATATATATATAAAGTTATATATATATAAAAATATTTAGAAACATATATTAACCAAAAAAAAAAAAATATATATATATATATATATAGTTTAAACGCGATACATGTCTCCTTATTCTCAAAAACCATAAACTCATGGAACTAAAAGTTAGGCGTTCACTCTCTAGAGCATGATCAAACAAAACTTTGTCTTTCGTTAATTATTCATTCTTTTCGCTTTGTTTTATCAATTCGTTGGCTTTAGCAATGTATTTCTCTTTCGCCTCGTCCTGACTCAAACCTTTCTGTTTGTTCCACGCTTCCCACTTGGCTTTCTTCTCAAATTCTAGGATGTTTGGTTTTCCTGAAAAAAAGAATAAAAACAAATAAAAAAAATAAAGAAAAAGAAAGAAAGAAAACACAAATAAAATAGACAAAGTACGATTGTTCCTGTCATTGGACGCGTTCGTCCTTGGAATAATAAAAAATGAGTTCATTTTTTGTAGTAGAAAAAGAAAAAAGTCAAGTATATGTTTACCAGTATTACAATCGCCAACTGTTGCCTGTTTGTACAATGAGTACAGTTCGAGTAAGCAAGTATTTGAAGGCTTAAAAGTAAGTTCCTTCACTTCTTCGCTGGCCTTGAGGAATTGCTGAAATGATAATTCAATACATTAGATATCAATACTAAAAAAGAATAACAGAAACAAGAATGTCAACGGTCAACAATGATTATTCGTGATATCGAATTCTTACAAAAAAAAAAAAAAAAAAATAATAAAAAAGAAATAAAATAAAACGAGATATTTTCAATTCTCCTTTTTTTTCTCCAATTTTTTTCTTTTTTCAATTTATTTGCCTCGATATAAATTAGTCACGATTTATAATTAGTACAGCATAAAATAACTCCGCAAGATTTAAATCTGGATAAGATATTTAAGTATATTTAAGATAAACGATGAAAGGGTATATCGAGATAAGGGGAACAAAAAAAAAAAAATTTTGCAACATTTAACACGTACGTTCTCATTCAGTATGTAATTACACGACGTTAAATAAAATCGAAAGGAATACTATTTCTCAATAAATACATTGTGAAAAACTCTCTTATTGTGCGTACGTGATTTTCGAATGAGGATATAACGAAACAGAGATAAATAACCTTAACAACTCTTAAGGAATACGAGAGATAATAAAAGATAATAAAAACTCTTTAATGAATGAAAGTAATAAAAATTAACAAAAAAAAAAAGCGAATTATCGTATTTGATTTAACATTTGAAACCGGTTCAATCGTGAATCACGAACTATTATATTAGAGAGTAGATGTTTGTCATTATGTTATTGACAGTAAGCGCGCATACACACACACACACACACACACACACACACACACACACACACACACAATACACACACATAAAACACACAATCCAATAAAACCGACCATAGAGACGAAGAAGAAAACAATAATCCGATAATAATATACGCGTGGAACGTCGATAATAAAACAATATACTATTGTAAATGTTGTTATCAAACGTATTAAGTTTACGATTGAAATATAAATTACCTCGTCCAATGACATTTTCAGCTTTTTCTTAATTAATATTTATCAACGAGAAACTAATTCGATTATCGTCAAAAGTATCCGTCTCTAATGGATAGAAGATATTTGAGAAGAAGCGAATGAGGAGGAGGAGGAGGAGGAGGAGGAGGAGAAAACGTAACCGATAGGATGAGCGTTGCACGGACAAGTACGACGTTCTAAACGAGTACGTGCAGAGGTCGTAACTGTTTTCGCTTTCCGAGATCGTCAAGGTTTATACGCAATGAAAAAAAAAAAAAAAAGAAAAAAGAAAGGAAAAAAAAGGAGACAGCGATAGAGCGATAGAGAACGATATAGAACGATATAGAACGATAGAGAGCGAGAGAGAAACGATAAGAATTATTTTACACGGTTTGTTAAAAAGGAACAAAAAAAAAAGAAGCAAAAAAAGAATGTCGTCTCTCACATCCCCGCTTGACCTTTGCCCAAATCTCGACCTTTACTCTTGTTTAGTTCGTTTACGGTGATACACGTATAAAGATCGAAAAGGGTTTTAAATGAAACTTTAATAATTTGCTTAGCAACAATGACGTGGCGCTGCCTGTCCGATTCACCAAAACATAAAGGCTGGTTCGCATCGTCGTAATTCTCGCGTATTAGATTGCGATGACCCAAAAACGTTAACGACAAAATATATGCGTTTATAGGTTTATATTATGAAGCTTTGAGTGTAAATGAAACGACAGATGGGATCGACGACGATGAAAGCGTGACTTAAGGGGGTGAGTCGGGGGAGGAGGTGAGGACAGACGGAATCTTTCGATCGTTTATTTGCTTTTGTTATCGGATCACTTTCGGATTTATTAATTCGTATTTATCGACGACGTCGAAAGAATCGTCACGATTACTCGTTATTTATCGTCCTCGTACATGTATTCGTTATAATAGTTTTAACGTCGCAGGATGAAATTTTTGAAAGAGAACATTTTTTAACCCCCCTGACGTTATCTAGCGTTAACGTTTTCTCGACCATTAATATTTCAAGTAAACACTCGTTTGTCTCTTGATTCACGAGTCATTAAAACATAAGGATATAGTATAGTATAGTACGCCTTCGATCGTATGGTTTAAATATATATAATATGTATACCGTCTTGTTACTAGGTTATTATCTGTGTCGCATTATACGTTGATACAGATATCGATTTTTTTTGTCTCTTTTTCTTTTTCTTTTCTTTTTTTCTTTTTTTTTTTATCATCATCATTATTATTATTATTATTCTTTACACCATATGCGAAGTCAAAATGTAACGGATAAGACTTAAGTAAATATCGAAACGTATTTTGCATGGACAAAATTTATGAAATAGAGAGAAAAAAAGGAAAAATAAAAAACGTACGACATATGTATTTAGATTACAGCGAATCCTTTTATCCATACTTTTCAAGTATACGCGAAAACGAATCTCAACGATCCCGTTAAAATATTTCTAAGTATTGTTTGGGAGAATTAATTGATTCTCGAGAAAAAATAGTTCGTTCGTTTTCGATTTTAAATTTGTAGTTGAAAATTCACAATATAAAATGGTGAAATCGGAAAGGATTAACAGGATCGTATCTACGGATGATAACAAAACGGGCCGTTGAAAATGAACGATTAATTCGTTCTACTTTTCGTTAGATTGGGGAGAAGGGAGGCCGAATCGGTCGATCTGTTCGAATGTATGGAGGTTCGTCACGTCCTTAGAAAATTCTGACAAATTTTTCGTGTTATTAGGATATCGAAGATAAAAAATAAAAATAGGATGCATTGAGAACCTTCATTCTCGTCTTGGTATATACGTTCCTGAAAATTGCTTTCGCCGCTCGTTCATGGTATCGCTCGTCAGCATTGCTATTTCTAATGTGAAAATAAATTTTGTCAAATAATTATTACATGCTTGATAATATTTGCATAAATACATATATATGTGTGCTTTTTAATACGGTGAGTTTGTACAGCATCAAATTGGTTATATTCTCATATTTTTCTATATACATATATGTGTGTGTGTGTGTGTATATATATATATATATATGCATTTATATATACATATATATACATTATTTAGCAATATAAAATTGATAATACTCTTTTCTGCGACGTATTATCTAATAAATTTTCTAATGTTTTCCGACCAATATATTTGTTGTCACACTCGTTATAATTTACAATTAAATTTCGTTATACATATCGTAAATACAATTCGTTATAATTTATAATTATCGTTATAATTTCAAATTGTCATCGAAAAATCTACAATTGTCATATGATATTATATTGAAAAACATTGCTTTTGTTATTTAGTGAATTACCAATATTAATCATGCCTCGCCACAAACAACGAAAACCGCCACTGGTAGGAGAGGACACTAGAATAGCGGTAAACTTAACTTTGAAGAAATTATTGGAAACGCCAGATCAAAAAGAATTGGAATTTCCATCCTCTTATACAGCTTTAGAGCGAGCTTATATTCATGAACTTGTTAAGGATCTCGGCTTAAAATCCAAAAGTAGAGGGTACGAATTAAATAACGTTGTACGCTTTATTAACGTACAATGTTAATGCTTTATATTCTTATGTATAATTTGAACACAATATAAAATAATAGATTGTGTTTAAATTGCAAAGAGAAAACAAACAAACAAAAAAAATATATATATATATGTATGTATGTATACATTTAATTAACAGCAAAGGCAAAAACCGATTTTTAACGGTATACAAGAGAGAAGGATCTACCATAGTTCAAGCGGATGCTGTAATCAAGCTGCAAAAATCATCGAAACAAAGTATTTACGCTTTATTAAATAATTTCCCATTGAATCATAAAGAATGTCAAGATTTATTACCTCCAATGGAAAGAGAACGACCACTTAATGCGGACGGTAAGAAAGAGAGGATAAAGATATTCCAGAGATTAATATTATTTTATTAATATATATGTATATTTAAGATGAGAAAATATGGTAAAGATCTTATCGAAATTATTGTCTTTAATATTTTTAGTTATTACAAATACAAAGGCTATGGGTCGTTTGAACAGCAGCATCCCGCAGGTACCGCAGTTGAAGACAAATTTTGACGTATTGAATTTTCGTAAATCGCTTCCAATTTTTAATGCACGAGAAGATATTTTAAATGCTTTGGCCACCAATCAAGTGGTCATAATAGCCGGGGAAACGGGAAGTGGTAAAACCACGCAAGTACCTCAATATATATTGGAGCATTGCCAGCAAAGACACCAAATTTGTAGAATTATATGTACTCAACCGAGGAGACTTTCTGCGGTATCGGTTGCAGAAAGAGTGGCATTTGAAAGGGACGAAAAAATTGGACAAACGTTTGGTTATCAAATTAGGCTTGAAAGTAGAGTAGCACCTAAAACTCTTTTGACTTATTGTACTAATGGTGTTCTTCTTAGGACTCTTATGGGGGGAGACTCTGCCTTGACTACAGTCACGCATATAATAGTGGACGAAGTTCACGAACGTGATAGATTTTGCGATTTTCTTTTGATAGCATTAAAGGATGCAATGAATAAATATAGATCATTAAAAATAGTGCTAATGAGTGCGACTTTAGACACTACTATTTTTGCAAAGTACTTTGATAAATGTGCCGTTATCAATATTCCTGGTAGATTGTACGATGTAGAAACGTATTTCCTCGAAGATATTTTGAAAATGACTGGCTATATGACCAAGGAAATGATCAAGAGGAAGAAAGAATTTTTAAATAAGAAGGAACAGTGCAAGGTCTTAGAATCTTGGACTCAGTATAAGCCGCAAATATCTGGCAATTGCTCGATGAACGAAAGATGTTTGTTGCCTGCGCCGATATTGGCGCAACAAAATGAGCCTATACCGGAGAAAGTTAAGCTCGAACCGTGGTTGATAGAGGAAATGGATAAAAGTATATCGGACGCGTGGTTGTGCGGCGGGGAAGATAACTTTGCCCAATTATTGCATTTTATACTTTCCGAAAACGTTTCGGTGGATTATCAGCATTCTAAGACATTGGTTACACCGTTGATGGTTGCCGCAGGTAGAGGATGCATAAATACGACCGAACAGCTTTTAAATCTTGGAGCCAACTTGAATCTTAGAGCTGGGAACGAATGGACCGCATTGGATTGGGCAAAGAATATGAAACAAATCGAGTGTGCCGAATTGATCGAAGCTTATATGAAAACATACGATTGTACGTTGCAAGATTGCGAAATAGTGCATGGCGAGAACGTTTCTATCTCCGAGGAAGATAAAATGTTATTGGACGTATATCACCATACGTTCAATGACGAAAATATCGACCACGATCTTCTCTTACATCTCGTTGTATATATCCATTTAAAGATGCCGCCAGGTTCATTGTTAATATTTTTACCCGGTTACGACGATATAGTATCTATGAGAGAGAGAATAAATGGCGAAGAGAAGAAAATGAATCAAGGCCTACGTTACAATTTATTTGTACTTCACTCGAACATGCAAATATGCGATCAGAAAAAGGTGTTCAAGCCGAGTACGCAGGGAACTCGAAAGATTATCCTTTCGACGAATATCGCAGAAACGAGTATTACGATCGACGACGTCGTTTACGTTATCGATTCCGGAAAAATAAAGGAAAAATCGTTCGACGCGATATCCGGCATATGTACGCTTCGTTCGAATTGGATATCGCAAGCATGCGCTAAACAAAGAAAGGGAAGAGCCGGCAGATGTAGGAAAGGATTTTGTTATCGTTTGTTCTCGTCGTTTCGTTTTAGCAGTATGCAACTCCATCAAACGCCCGAAATCTTACGATTACCCCTGCAAGAGTTGTGCCTTTTCACGAAACATTTGGCACCGGGCAATACACCGATAGCAGAGTTTTTGGACAGAGCTTTAGAGCCCCCATCCAATATAGTGACCAGAAATGCCGTCCAATTGTTGAAGACCATCGATGCGTTGGATCCCTGGGAAGATCTCACAGAATTGGGAAGTCATTTGTTGGATATACCGATCGAGCCGAGACTAGGGAAAATGTTGTTATACGCGGTGGTTTTAAAATGTCTCGATCCAATTCTAACGATCGTTTGCAGTTTGGCGTACAAGTACGTGTAACGTTTTTTTTTAAAACAAAAAAAAAAGAAAAGCAAGTTCGTTCATTAATTATTTTACCAATGACGTTACTCTGATAATATATTATCGAAAACGCCTTTTAGAGATCCATTTATTCTGCCAGTTCAACCTTCTCAAAAAAGGGCCGTGGCAGCCGCACGGAAAAAATTTGCCACAGGAACGTTTTCGGATCATATGGCCGTTTTGCGAGCATTTCAGGGCTGGCAAAACGCTAGAGCGAGCGGGAAGGAACGTAGCTTCTGCGAAAAAAATTTCATTTCGGCCCCGGTCATGGAAATGGTCGTTGGTATGCGAACCCAATTGCTTGGTCAGCTTCGTGCGTCTGGATTCGTTAGGGCAAGGGGTGCTGGTGACATCAGAGACTTGAATACCAATTCTGAAAATTGGGCGGTCGTTAAGGCAGCTTTAACAGCCGGTTTATATCCAAATATAATTAGAGTCGATCGCGATCATAGTCAACTAAGAACGCAGTATGTATACTTCCGTTTTGGTTTTATTTATATCGAGGAAGAAAAAAAAGAAAAAAAAAACAGTCACGCAAATGTAATCAGGAAGTAATTTTATCGATGTCCCGATTTGTATTTTTTCTTTTCTTTTTTCTCTTTTTTTTTTTTTTTTTTATAGGAAAGAAGTGAAGGTCTTTTTCCATCCGTCATCGACGTTAAGAGACTTTCCAAAATCTCCTAGAATGACTTACGCGCAAACTCATGCTGCCAACGTGGAATCATTACCGTCCGATTGGTTGCTCTACGAAGAGATGAGTCGTACCGGTCGGTTTTGTCACGTCAAAATCGTTACTCTCGTTAATCCCTTGACCGTGGCACTTTTCAGTGGTCCCGCAAGATTACCCATGGACGTTATTTACGAAGCTGGTGGTACATAATTTTAATATGATAATTATTACATAGTTAAATACGGTACATTTTTGTGCGTGTATGCTCGTTTTATTTATTTTTTTTTTATTTTTTTACAAGCTCGTATAAACTTTTCAGCAATACCCGAAAGCGAATCCGATTCTGAAGTCGATGAAAATCATGAGGGAACTATTTTTAAGTTGGACGATTGGATTGTATTCAAGCTTGATCTTGAAACTGTACAATTGTTTTTAAATTTACGACAAAAATGGAACGCCTTATTTTTACGACGCATGAAAGCACCAGGGAAACCCATGTCGCAATTAGATGAAAAAGTTGTTAGCACATTGGTTACGGTTTTAACTAACGAGGAGCAAGCATGCGGATTGCAACAACCATCGGGTATTGGACAGAGACCTCGCCCATTAATAGTCGATTATTATCCTGCGAATGCTAGAAGAGCGGATGACTTTGTTGAGGTAATTTTCTTTCTTTTTTCTTTTTTTTATTTTTTTTCATCATTATTTCTCGTCATATCTACGAGAGAGATAGAGATAGAGATAGAGATAGAGAGAGAAAGAGAGAGAGAGAGAGAGAGAGAGAGAGAGAGAGAGAGAGAGAGAGAGAGAGAGAGAGAGAGAGAGAGAGAAATAATATTCAATTTTGATATTTATTATTTCAGAGAAACTTTTAAACAAGACATTGTTTTGCTTTAAAGAAATGGAAAAAAAGGAAAGTTGTTATCATGTACAGTTTTATATTATTTAAGAAGATACGTTCTTTTTAGTGGTTTTTTACATATTGTTCTATGATGCCATATATTTACATCGCTCTATTTTTACGAAAGGCAATTATATAATGTTTATAAATGGTTGCTTAAATAATGAATATTCGAATAATTACATTAATCGAATTTTCAGTATTATAGGAATTATTATAGTTGGATAAAAAGTAATTGAGTGAAAAAAAGTTTAGCACGATTTATAATGTTACTATTGTATATATATATCATTGTGTTGATATTAATATGTTTAACTGTGTATGTTCTTTGCTACTAAAGGAAATATTTACTTTATTTTTTATTAAATTATTGCATATTTAATAATTTAGGATTACTATTTCAAAAGTATAATAAATTTATTTACTTTCTTCGCTACTTCATGCCTGTTATCAAATGGAGCATATAAATTGTTTTTATTCCAGTTCATTTTGTTTATTCGATGCATCACTTTACATTGTTTGACGCCGTATTATTAAAACAAAAACAAAACAAAAAAAAATACATACATATTATATTAAATAGCACCAAGGAAGAAAAAATTTATACATTATATATTTTGCGTAGGTAAAAAAATTTGTCAGTCTCTAATTAAAAATTTATTTCGTTTAATCGCGCTTTTATAGTCTTTAGCAGCGGAATTAAATTTTTTCAAAGCGATATCATAACTTGAATAATATATGGGATTATTAAATGCTTATACTCAAATTGATCAATTTAATTAGGAATTGATTTTATATATACACTGATAAATACTCTTATCATTGATATTATATTTTGAGAATAGCTGACAGTGATACCTTCGATAAAAGGTAAAAAGATGGATAGATCCTGCAAAGACGACACTTATATCGATTACAGTAGTTATATTTTACGATACTTGGTTATGCCCATTTTTATTTTTATTTAAACACTTAAGTAGATGATATTTTTGGTAAAATGTTATTTTTTGTTGTTGTTCTCATCGTATGAATAATGTAATTTCGTTTTCGTTTATAAGATCAACTACATTTAATTAAAATTATTTATTATTACATGGGGGTACATTTAAAATGATATCTTTGTTATAAATATTATTTTTATTTCTTTAATTGTCAGTTAATATTTCGCATTGTGATACGAGATTGTGATACGAACTATGCTGATAAATTGATTGAATCAAAGTGTACCTATCAAAAAGATTGTAGTGTTCTTCTATGTGATAATAAGAAAATAGATGCTTAAAACTTTTGACATTGTTCATTCACTTTTATGCATTACCCCTTATTGGATAAGTCTCCAAACGAACTTTGATCCTTGTATTTTTATAGCTTTATATCTGTTAGAAAGTAAAAAAAAAAAAACATTTTAAAATGCACGATTTCAAACAGGCACGATGACGAATGACTATTTCGTTATCGCAAAGATGTAATATATATTCTTATCATAAAAAAAAAAAAAAAAAATAGAAAAGAAAACGACTCCAACATTCGAAGGTATCGAAGAAATATTGTATGTATGCATATATATATGTATTTAAATATTTTTAATTCTCCCGCTATTTTTTATTCAAATTATTGCGCGCCGCAGTTCAAGTGCAAAGTACATATTTTTTTTTTTTGCAGAGCAACGCGATTGATGATGCACGTGTACCAGTTAGGAAAGAAATAGTCTGTCATATTTCAAAATGATATTTAATTCTTTGAAGTATCAACGTTTATCAACGGCGTGCAAAGTTTTGGAACGATCCAGAGGATATTATCCTAACCTTTCAACCATTTTAATTCGTTGCAAATCAGGTGAGTTTAGGTTTGTGTTCGGATTCGTAAGAAAAAATCCTTCGAAGAAGAAGAAGAAGAAGAAGAAGAAGCAAAAAGGAGAAATGAACATTAACGATTTTTTAACGCGTTTGAATTTTTTTTTTTTTTAATTAGACGACACATTTGTGACCATTGCTGACGTATCGAAGCGCGTCAAAACAGCGAAAACTCCAGAATACATTCCCAGAAAATATTGTGAGTACGCGATATGACTGTTCGTTCGAAACAAATACTTTTCTTTTTTTTTTTTTTTCTAATCGTTAATTTAAGATACATTTAAATACCTATTCTCTTTGACAGTGCCGAAGGTAACCGGGCAAGAATCGTTGAAGCATTTAAAATGGATGCTGCAAAAGGATATCTTAGGTCAGGATATCTTTCTAACGGGAGGTCCCGGTTCAAGAAGACGAGAATTGGCTTTAGCTTTCCTAGAGTTGACCAATCGAGAATTAGAATTCATTGCTTTGTCCAGAGATACGACGGAGGCTGATCTGAAACAGAGAAGGGAGATTAGAAGCGGAACCGCTTATTACCACGATCAAAGCGCCGTGAGAGCGGCCACCAACGGTCGAGTTCTTCTGATAGAAGGCGTTGAGAAAGCGGAACGAAACGTTTTGCCAGTTTTAAATAATTTATTAGAGAATAGGGAAATGCATTTGGAGGACGGCAGGTTCCTTATTCCGGCCTCTCGTTATGACAAATTATTGGAGGTATATCATACGCGTATATACGATGAAAAGCGACAATTACATTTATTTGCGCGTGACTTAATATTTTACGTAACCGTTACATGTCATTCTCAATTGTCCTTTCGATAGCAACACAGTCAGGCGGAGTTGGACGCGTGGCAATTGGTTAGAGTCAACGAGGACTTTAGAGTAATCGCCTTGGGGCTACCGTCGCCACGTTATCCTGGCCATCCATTGGATCCGCCTCTGAGATCTAGATTTCAAGCACGATATATTCCATTTTCTACCTTCGAAGTAAGTTAATATAATAATATTGATAAAAGCACCTATAATTAAATAATAGTAATAACAATAACAATGATAATATTAATAATAACAACAACAACAACAGCGATATAATAACTTTAAATCAGACAATAAACAAATAGATGGTGTCAAACGTTAGCGCGTAATTAGAACTGGTAAAATGAAAAATTCGTAACTCGTGATTAATTTAAAAATTGATAGAAATTTTAGGACATAGCTAAAATATCAAGGAAAAGTTATGTATGTATATCTATATATATATATATATATATATATATACATAAATCCGACTAATCGTAGAATAAAACTTAAACCGCGGATACGAACGTAGGAAAATAGCGGTATCCTCGGAACGGGGGGGTTGTGGGGGGAGAGGGGTGGATCGTAGAAACCCCACCGTGCGTCCGTCCCTCTTCCGATACTCGTTTCCTTCCTATATAAACGGAGACCGTGACTGCGCGACGGTCACAGACACTGCCGGGATCGCGTGTCCCAAACGTTAGAAACCTTACCTCTCTTGTTGTCCCTTTCTCTTTCTCTCTCTCTCTCTCTCTCTCTCTCTCTCTCTCTCTCTCTCTCTCTCTCTCTGTCAAAGTCGATACGTCGAAATTCGGCCGAAGTATTCTTGTTTGTTTCGTTTCATCGGAGATGAATTACGTGAAATGAAATAAATGAAATCTCAACGTAGATTCGTTATAAGAAAGTACAAGCGTTTATCGTTATTCGCGTACGAAGGATTCGCGTCCGAATCGAGTGAGAAGGAGAGTCAAAAGGATCTTCCGAGTTGAGGGGGTTGGTGGTTAAAGGGTCGATTAAAAGAAAAAAAGAGAGAAAAAAAGAAAAAGGAAAAGAAAGGATAAAGAAAAGGATGCCAGCTATATGGTCATCGTCCGAGAGACCATTGTCCGTACGAACAATTTGGGTGGACGGTATTCGTCACGCCGTTCTGTCGGCGGACGATCCATTGATCGAGACGAGGATACGCGGACGACAGCATACGTCGTCGAAAGTTAACGATTGTCAAACGGATTATCGGCGATCGAAGTCGCGCGGATCGGATCGTACGAACGATTGTTTCTTGAATCACCATCTACGCGTTATCGTGGATAAGGACGAGGATCGGGTGGTGGTATCATCCAAAATGATTCGCGGACAATCGGCACCCAATTGCGTCAGATCATCGTCGGACGATCACGGAAGATCGTTAAAATCGTTACCGATTATCAACGACGTCAAGGGACGACGACGATCCTTGGAAAATCATAACGTCGAGGATTTTAGGATTGACGTTAAAGGTATCGACGAATTTCCTTTGAACTCGCCCATCGAAGATTCCACGAGATCATCCAACCTCGATAAATTCGAATTGCCTGATATACGTACGAATCTTTTGTCGGAGAGAGTGTTGCAGTGGTTGGATTTATCTGGGAGAGTAAGGAATTACCCGAAGGATCTGAACGACTTGGATGATATCGATTCGAATTTGGTGGAGTATCGTGATCGGAGGAAGTTCGCTAGCTTGAAGAAGCGTGAGATATTTTCGACGAAGAGAAAGGTGCTGATGAAAGATTACAAATTGTCGAGAGAACGAAAGCCGGAGTGTTTGGAGAGAAGCGAACGAAGGATGGCGAGAAGGAAATTATTTGAAATCGACGAAAGCTTGAGGAGGAAGGATTTGATAGAGATCGAAGAAAAAGGATCTACGATCGAGGAGGAGGAAGAAGATAAAGAAGATCCATCGAAGATGGCGAAGAAGGAAGAAAGAGAAAAGGAGAAAAAAAAGGAGGAGGAGGAAGAGGAAAAAAAAAAGAGTTTCACCAATTGTTCTTCGTCCTCCGTTGGCCGACCGCAGCTACACATATTCATGCCCAAACTAAATTGCAACGAGAAAAGAAATGCATCGTCCTCTCAGGAATCTCTCGTTTGCGAATTATTTTCGAACGAATTATCCGCCTAAGGAGAATATTAGTTTCTTCTTATATACGTATATTTGCACGTGATTATACACGAAACGAGCGAGAAATTATAGGGACATTTATTTTTCCTTCCGAACTTTATCATAATTACAATTTTCTCACATCAAACTTCAAACGATTTATAAATATTCTAATCATAATGATATATATATATATATATATAGAAATACCGACAAATAATTTATGAACAAGTTTTTAAGTAAAATATCTATCTTCATGTTATTGCAAAAAAAAAAAAAACAAATGTATTCGATGTTTCTCTTTAAACAAAAAAAAAAAAGAAAAAGAAAAAAACGAAAAAAAAATTTCTAAGTCAAGATTCTTTATTGTTTCTTATCGAAAGGAAAAAAAAATATTATTACTATTGATACCTTGTATGCTTAATACCAAGATGAGATATCGCCGGAGTTCTCTCACTCTCTTTTTTTTTTATTTTTTTTCCTTTTTTTTATGATCACCTTTCGCTCGTTAAAAAAAAAAGAAAAAAGCGTAAATCGTAGGAGCAGATAACGGGGACGGTGATGTAGGAGTAAAGGTGCTTAGAACTTGGAAATAATTAGAATAAAGTATTTGGATTGCTTCCGTTATGGTACAAAGGGATTTTGTCACGCAGTGTCGTGTCAGTTATGTTACTTTTCCGAATACCACAGAGACACGAAGAGTTAGTTAACCGTCTAACGTTCTAACGTTCGCACGAAATTATTTCCTAACGTTAGAACTAAGTTGACACACTTTCTTCCGTAATATTGTAGTTCCTATCTTTCATTCGATTTTCCTTTCTTTTTTCTTTTCTTTTCATTTCTTTTCAAGAAATAATTCTTGCGACATTTATCGTCAACCTTTTATTACGAGAAGACTCTATGGGATCATTTCAAGATTCGACGATTTTTTAGAATTTAAAAGAGAGACCAAACGAAAAGAAGTAAAAAATCTAATCTAATTTATCGACGAATATTAGAATTTCATTTCTTTTCTTTTTTAAAAATTTTTTTTTTTTTTTAAATTAATTAACGACAAACGTTTAACGCAAAATAAATGATAGTACGTATACGACGCATTATATTTTTCACTATTATCTACAAACGATTAAGTCTCGTTATTCGCGTCGATTGTATTGCGTATCGTTAATTCATTGTAAATATCGATCAGACGTTTCAAAAATATCGATCGACACACACACACACACACACACACACACACACATATAAATGGCGCAATCCTTAGTTTCTCATGCGTATATAAAGCGAATCACACGAAACGCGTGTTATTTCGAAACGATTAGTAGTCATAGAAATTGCACAGCACAACGTTTGGTTCACGTGTATCTCATTAGAGAATTTCTATTTCTAAGGATAATGGCGGATAAAAGGAAGGACGAAAGTTGAAGATAATCGACCTTCTTCGTTTCGTTAGTTGCACTCGTAGTTTGTTCGTACGAATTCAGGTTTTATCGTCGCGATTAATCAACGCGATTATTATAATTGCCCCCCCACGTTTCTCTTCTTTTTACCCTTCCCCCTCCCTCCCTCTCCCTATCCCTTCCCTCCACCTTTCCCTTTTTCATCACGAGATACAACGCACATTAACTGACTGATACTTTTTATAATTCGATGTCGCGTGTCCTCTCTCGTTGATGAAACTAAGATTATTAAAGTTCCTCACGAAACTTTGTTCGGCTTTGTTTTAAAGTGACATTCGTACATATATATGTATTTTTTTTTTTTTTTTTTTTTTTTTTTTTTTTTTTTTTTTTTTTTTTTTTTTTTTTTTTTTTTCAAGAGAAACGCAGTTCCGTCTTGTACATTTGAAACAGTCCTTCGGAAGAAGACACATGATTAATCACGTTAAATTCGTAATACATACGCGATAGGTCACTCGCCAAAAATCGAGTTAACTCCGTAAAACGAAAAGGTCGAGAATTTAAAATTTTCTCTCTCTCTTTTTTTTTTTTATTAGAATTCCCTTTGCAATATGAATTCAAATTAAAAAAAGAAAAAGAAAAATTCAAAAAGGGTAGTATATAGTATATATATATATATGGATTGCCAATTAAGTGATTGCGGATTTTGAATAAGGATCTATCGACAAAATTATTATATATTTATTTATATATTTATTATATATTTATTTATATATTTATTTATATATTTATTTATATATAATAAGTAAATACAAATTCGTCGCGAAAAATTCGATTTATCGATTTATCAGATAGAATTACCTGGCGAATAATAATAAAATCGAAATATAATAGATAGGTAACGGAGTTTCAATTCAAAACCATTTCAATGTTTATTATAGTTCCGTCGAATTTCTTGCACTGGATCGAGAATGTATATGCATGCCGTGGCAGTTTCATTATCGCTTTCGGGGAGATCGACTTTGGATAAGGTATCATTCCGTCGGAAAGTTTTCTTTCTTTTTTTCTTTTCTTTTTTCTTTTTTTTTTCTCGTGAAAATCCTCGAGGTAATCCTTTAGGGAGATTTCGTGTCGAGTGGTAGTTACTCGCGTACTTGCCTCGGTTAGGAGGAACCACTTGGCGCTAATCACTCCGAGAGAGAGAGAGAGAGAGAGAGAGAGAGAGAGAGAGAGAGAGAGAGAGAGAGAGAGAGAGAGAGAGAGAGAGAGAGAGAGCTTTTATGCATCGAATCGATCGCAATGGGTAACATTCCTTACTCGTTAAATAACTGGTTTCCTGTGCGAATTCCCGATGAAAATAATATTATCTGAATTAAATAATAATCTGAATTAGATATATATAAATCACGAATCATTGTTTATGATATATATATATATATATATATATTTTTTTTTTTATTATTTTCTCGTATCAAAATCTTTCGTTGATCGTTTTATCCGACGAACGTATCGGTCGATCACATTGTTACAAATTATTTTTATTCACTTGTGTTTATTCGATCAGTATGTTTTTTTATTTTTATTAATCAATTAATGACGAGTAGTATCCTTTAATATAAATGATCAGTATACACGAGAATATATATAGGGTCTATAAATATATATATATATATATATATATATATATATATATATATATATATATATATAGTAAGTATTTATTGGTGTAAATAATTGAGTATAAAAATTGCGTCTGTTATTGCTACAAATAATACTGATCGTTCTATATAAAAATTACCGTTTAATTATCATGTTCAAGTATATCGATCGTACAAGTGAACGATGATTTTTATTTATCAAATTCATCATAGCAGAGATTTTCAATTCAAAGATTCATTTCAATAGTTCAGATGATGTACGTTGTGGGGTTAAGAAGAGTTTCATTCGTTCATCGAAACGAACAATTCGAAGTCGATTTCATTGAATATCCCGCGAGAATTATTATTCGTGTTTCGTATTTAATATCATCGACTCGGGCATTCGATCGATCGTCGAATTCGTTCGAACGAATCAACTCTCGAAAATAAAATAATAATTACAAATATAGACGCCATCGAACGAATCGCGAGAAACGATTATTCATCGAGATTGATTCACGAATACCATCAAAGTTCGGATAGTTTTGATATTGTTTTTACATGTGATAAATATTTCTTGGAATTTGTTTTTTTTTTTTTTTTTAATTTTTTTTTTCTAGGAACAGATTAATACGATGAAGAGAATAACGTCGGACGAGAACGTAGATCCAGAACGTTTGTCAAAATTATTATCCTGTGCTCATGCCTTGGTAACTCAGGAAGCTACGAGTTTGAATCTTCCCGACTTTCCTTTGGATAATCTTCCGTTATCTGCGAAAATTCTGGTAAATAATATAATATACACATCGTACGATTCGTTATGATCGATTTTCGATCGTGTGACGTTTTTTTAATTATTATTATTATTATTATTATAATTATTTTCCTTTTTTTTGTCTTTTTGAATCATTTATATTCGATTATTGCCCGTAGGATAATTGTCCGGACCTCTTGGTATTTGATATATTTTATAGGTTTTATCCGTACAAATTGTTTTTGGGAAAGGAAGGACAAGATGCCGTCGAGGATATTCTTAAAACGTTCGACGTTTTGAGAAATCCTTTGATCGGAAAATCAAGTAAGATAGTCACCGAGAAAATTGGCGACGATTTGTTAAACGTTGTTATCGCGAAGGACGACGTAAGAACGACATTGCAAGTAAGGACACAAAAAAAAATATATATATATATATATATATATATATATATATTTATATTTTTTTTTTAAGTGGATTGAATTTATTTTTCTTTTCTTTTCGATTATATATAGGTGCCTTCTGGATCGTTGGAATTAAATAAATCAATGGTAGACAATTATATAGAGACGAAGTATCAAAATAATTTATTGGCAAGCCTAATGGAATCGCATTTGGCCGCGGATTTGTGCTTGATTGGCCCGAAAGGTTGCGGGAAAACTACGACGGTTCAAAAGTTAGCCGATTTAATGGGTTACGAAGTGGAGACCATAATGCTTTATCAGGTAAATTTCTCGAATTAATGATATTATTTAACGATCATAGAAGAAATTCTATTTTCTTCGTTTTCGTTTGTTATACGATCGATCTTTTATTTTTATTTTTATTTATTTTTTTTTATTTTGTCAAATTAGGACATGACGTCGAGGGATTTAATACAGCAAAGGACGACGTTACCAAACGGTGATACCGTTTGGAGAAATTCGGCTCTCGTGGATGCAGCTCTCGAAGGAAAAATGGCTGTTTTAGATGGTGTAGACAGGATACATCCCAGTACTCTTGCCATATTACACAGGTATAATTATTAAAAAGAAAAGGAAAAAAATATATATATATATATTATATATTATATATATTTTATTTTATTATATATTTTATATTGTATATATGTATATATATATTATATATTATATTATATAAATGTATATATATATATATTATATATTATATATATTTTATTTTATTATATATATATATATATATATATATATATTACGGTGTAAAAATAATTGCTGTTTTCGACGTATTTCGAGCGAGAAACGATATGAAAATAATTTTCGCGCCACGTTAAACGTTCACGATTCCTAATAGATCGTTATTCCCTTCCTTCAAGATTGATTCACGATCGTGAATTGCAATTGCACGATGGCACGAGACTTTTAAGATCCGATCGATACGACGAAATCAAAGAGTATTATAAAAGAACGGACGTGGAAATGCGTGATTCGGGGGTTTACCGAATTCATCCGTCCTTTAGATTGATAGCACTCGCGGGAAAGCCAATGATTAATAGTTCGACGGGTCAATGGTTGAATTCGGAGCTTTTAACTATGTTCCTTTTTCATGAAATGAGACCTCTCGGTAAGGAAGAAGAAATACATATTATTCGATCGAAAGTAAGTAAACCTTCGACAAACCCTTTCTCTTTTCCTTTGATACATTATACAGAGGGTGTTTCGGCTAAAGGAGGCCACCTAAATAGTTTCTTTGTTTTTTACTTTTTTATTTTTTTATGATACACTTTGAATGGTTTAAAAAGAGGTACGTTATGAATAGTTTATATATATATATGTATGTATGTATGTATATAATAATATAATGTTATGTATGTTATAGGCGGCCTCCTTTAGCTGAAACATCCTCTATAATTTATGTATATATACATATACATATATATATATTTATTTTTTTTTATATATATACTCATAGTACGGAGAACCAAGCGAAGCCCTTTTAAATATTATTCAATTGGCCCATACGTTGAGATCCTCGAGTGATCCAACCTTACAGTCTTTGGCCGGATCGTTAAGTACGAGACAATTATTGAGAATAGCCGAAAGAATGAAAAAGTTTCATAGCGACGACGCTTACGCGGCCGTCAATCGAGCTTGCCTCGCACGTTTCTTACCGTCGGTTACCAAGCAAGCTCTCGACGATTGTTTGAATCGATCGAATATTATTCCTAAGGTCGATGAGACCGATCGTACGATCGATTACGAGGTTACGGATAAAACCGTGAGAATCGGTAAAACTATGGCCGACAGATATCGTACGAAGTTAACGAGCAAAGTACCGGACGTATTGTTTTACGACGTACCCCAACATCTGACACTTTTGGAAAGCTTGCTGCAAGACTTCTTGCTCGGGCATAATCTTTTATTGGTTGGCAATCAGGGGGTTGGTAAAAACAAGATAGTCGACAGATTGTTGCAATTAATGAACAGACCGCGGGAATACATTCAATTGCACAGGGACACCACCGTTCAAACTTTAACGTTGCAGCCTATGGTTAAGGACGGTAAAGTCGTTTACGAGGATTCGCCACTTGTTCAAGCCGTTAAGCTTGGACACGTGCTTGTCATAGACGAGGCCGATAAAGCTCCGACACACGTGACGTGTATATTAAAGGTGGTTGTTTCTTGTTTTTCTTTTTTTGTTTTGTTTTGTTTTCCCCTTCACAAAATATATTCGATTTCAGACATTGGTCGAGTCCGGGGAAATGATATTGTCCGACGGTAGACGAATCGTTCGACGATCGAACGCAGACGTTACGATCGATTCTAACGAGAGGATAATGCTTCATCCGGACTTCAGAATGATAGTCCTAGCTAACAGGCCTGGTTTTCCATTTTTGGGAAACGATTTCTTCGGTTCGTTGGGTGATCTATTCAGTACGCATACCGTCGATAATCCAACAATGGAAAATGAGATTCGATTGTTGAAACAATACGGTCCTAGCGTCGACGATAAAACAATAAAGAAATTGGTCAAGGCCTTTGGGGAATTGAGAGGTATGGCCGATCAGGGATTGGTATCCTATCCCTATTCGACGCGAGAGGTTGTCAATATCGTGAAACATTTGGAGGTTAGTGGCCGAACGTCGCGGTATAATATATCCGTCCTACTCGTTAACGCGATTTTTGAGAACGCTTTGGTCGCGTTTCTAGTTGGAAAATAATCGGATCGCCTGTATCATTCGTATTTTTCAGAAATTTCCGAAAGAACCGTTACCAGTAGTCGTCAGAAATGTATTCGATTTCGATCGATACAGTCCAGAAGTTTTCGACACCTTAGTGACCGTCTTACGCAAACACGGCATCCCAGTTGGAACATCGGCGAACAATGTTGCATTGGCAAGAGAGTAAGGGCATATTTTCTTTCGTAACATTTTATAGAAAGAAGAAAATGTGTGCTTTGGTGTGTGTAAATAAAAATAAAAAGAAAAAATCTTTTCGCTTTGATAATAGCGTAATTTTTATTTTTTTCGTTGGTAATTCTTGATAGCCAAGAGAAAAAGAACGGAACGAAAGAAAAAAAAATGGAAGAAACATTTATACGGCTCTAAAAATGGAATAAAGTAAATTTATAAAAAAGAAAAAAAGTAAAATGTAGAAAACGTTATTATCCTTTTCCTTTCAGAATAACTTTACCAGATATCAAGGTTTCCGGTAGTTGGAACGTTTTGACGAACACATTCAAGGTTGTGCCCGTTCAAGAGAGATACATCAAATTGAAAGGAGCCTCTTATCCAGTTCGAAGTAGTCAAGTGTTAGATCGAGTTGAGGCCAGATCCGCATGGTTCACCGAGTTACAAAGTTATTGGACTGTACCATTAAACGAAAGTGGTCTGGTCGTGTCATTGACAGTTACTAAGGGAACAAAAGGAGATGGCACGGATGATAAAGTGCACGTGCTTGCCGCGAATCCTTTAACGTTATTTACGATGAATCTAGAGAACGAAACGATTCAAGGGATTAAAATACAAAGTTTGATTAAAGAACGAAATTATAGTAATACGTCGTTGTATGCGATCGCATCTGATAAAACTGGAAATGTTTTCGTACACGAAGGGAACGTAAGTCGTGTGTCAAAAAATCAAAAAATCAAAAAAAAAAAAAAGAAAAAGAAATTACAATAATTCTTATAATCGTTTACTTTTGTAGAGCAATAGTCTGTTAATGATAAATACGGACGAAGGATCCGTACAAGAGATCCAATTGTCGTCGATTTTCGAACAGACCTTCGATAAAATTTCCAACACGCTTGGACGTCAAAATTTAAATTGGAAAATGTTGCCCGATCTGATTGTTACGAACGATCAAATCGTGTTTTACGTACCGAACAAAAACAAGGTGGAAGTTGTCAATTTGGATAGTATGAGTGGTTATTCGATCGATTTGCCCTGTGACGCGGAATCGATATTGCTTGCGTCCGCGAATAAATGGCTGATACAGGATACGTTCAGGAATAAATACGTTTTCGAGAAGTCCTCGGGATCTCAGCCGTGCCCGAACGTTTTGCGAGAGATTCAAGAGTCCGATGGTAACGACTTGAGGAAGGATTTTTTACTGAATTGTTCTCAAGATAATTTACATCAAAATATACTCAGCGAGGCCCTGCAACGAAAGATAAATTCACCGAACAGACTTTTGGCCTCCAATAACATGTACGCCGGTATCGTTGTCGGATTTCCTGAATTGGACAGCGCCAATGAATTGTACTATTGGCCTAGGAAGAAACGATTGAATGATTTTATTACACCCATCATAACGACCGACGGTCAAGTTATACGAACGATATCCGTCGAACAAGTACCCGACGAAGTTTGCCCAAGTGATAAAAAACATACCGGAATCACTGGTTATTTAGAAATCGTTAATACCGTCAATCACAAAGTTCGATACGTTCCCATACCCGAGTAAATCAATCGTCAATTTAATTATTACAAATATTTTCAGATAACGGTAATGGATATTGATCTCGTTCGTATAATTTTAGGCCAGCAAGAATATCACATCTATCGCAATGGTTGTACGGTAAAGACACGCCTATATATGCGTCGACCACTTCGAATTACGGCTTGGTGACCGTCGACGCAAGTGGATGCGTACGGCTATGGGAAACGTCATTGACGAATATAGAAAAGTCATTGGGGTCTTGGAGAACAATGATCGGGATTGACGATGATAAAATACAAATAACGAAGGAAAGATATTCGGGTCAGGATGTGAGCGGACCGAAACACGGAAAGATCGACGAGAACAATGACCCTCACGTTGGTGGGAATACTTGGGCCGGTGGAACGGGAGGTTAATATAATAATTGTTTGAAAAAAAAAAAAAAAAACAAAATCAAAACGACTGCTTTCGAGATTCGTTGAGAGATATATTTCTTTTGTTCTTTTCTTTTTTTTTTTTTTACAAAATCGTAGGCAGAGACACGGCTGGATTAGGTGGCAAGGGTGGGCCTTATCGTTTGGATGCCGGTCATACGGTGCATCAGTTAAGCGACGACGAAAAGAATTCGGTTCCGGAACACGTTAGAAGGGCTGCACGCGAAATGGGCTTGCGTGCATTTAAGCAACGTCTCAGGGACATCAAAATGAGCGAATACGATAATAAACTTTACAGTCGATTTAGCGATGCCGTTTCTAAACAAGTACAAGCATTGAGAATAATATTGGGCAAGTTTTAAACGATCCATTAAACGGAATGTTCCCGTTTGATACCCTATACACGATTGATCATTTTTCTATCCATCTATATATATATATATATATATATTTTTTTTTTTATTATGTTCGTCTTTTCTCAGGTAGTCTACAAGCTAAAAGCAGCGAGCGTCAATGGTGCAGGCACCAAACGTCCGGCGAATTGGACGATACGAAATTGATAGAGGGTTTGACCGGTGAGAAAACGATTTATCGACGAAGAGCGGAAAAGGAACCGGAGATCGGAGCCATCCAATTGAAACCGAAAAGATTGAAATTGGTGGTCGATGTGTCCGGCAGCATGTACAGATTCAACGGTTACGACGGACGTTTAGATCGCGAAATGGAAGCTTGCGTTATGGTTATGGAATCGTTCAATGGTTACGAGGATAGATTTCAATATGACATCATCGGTCATTCCGGGGACGATTATCGCATCGTATTCGTGGATCGTGCCAAGCCACCGATCGATAATAAACGAAGATTGGAAGTTATCAAGGTAAGCCTTGACAAATTTTAACGTTGTATGCGTGTTATTAAAATAGTGAACCGTTTTCATTGAAAGGTGCCTGGTAAGTGCCATTTTGTTATTATTCTCTGGTGATATTTGAAGGGAGGGGGGAGGGGGGTTGCATTTGAACGGTTCGAAAAATATTGGTTACATGTTAACACGCTCATTTTTTTTTCTTTTTTTTTTTTTTTTTTATATTAAATTGATGCGATCGTTTTTGAAGTATCGGTTAAAAGAAATTTATATTATTGACTAACTCGAACGAACCTTACGCCACTTGTAAAGTAATTATATTTGTAACAACGTAAATTTATACCGACCAAATGATGAAAATTTCGAAGGATATTTTTTTCTTTTTTTGGTAACTGTTTGCTATAGATAAGAAAAAAGCTCATGGCAGATTGCGTTCGTTGGTGTCGTTAACTGTCATTAACTTTTCGTCAAAGAACGGACTTTCAAAGGAAACGGCTCATATGTTAAGTGTAATGTATAATCGCAATTTGTTTGTTTGTTTTTTTTTTTTTATTTAATTCTTTTTCTGTCACGATCATTTTACAGACGATGCACGCACATTCGCAATTTTGTATGTCCGGTGATAATACGTTGGAGGCAACGCAACATGCTATTTCTAGCTTGGCCAAAGAAGATAGCGACGAATCGATCGTGGTTGTACTTTCGGATGCAAACTTAGAACGTTATGGTATCAGACCGGAAAAATTCGCCAAAGTATTAACCTCTAATCCAGACGTTAACGCTTACGCTATTTTTATCGGTTCGTTGGGCGATCAGGCGACAAGGTTTTGTACAGATTCATTATTTATTCCCCATTGTATTCGTAACGATTCGATTTTCATTAGATTTAATCGTTCATTTGTTTGTATTTTTTTTTTTTTTTATTTGTTTGTTTGTTTTTTTCAGATTGATCGAAAAGATGCCCTCGGGACGTGCCTACGTTTGCATGGATTTACAAAAGATCCCACGAATATTGCAACAAATATTCGCCTCGTCCCTATTGAGTACAACGCGAGTTAATTGACGATAGATTAGATTATTAAACATAGTTTAACGAAAATAATTATAAAAGGTACACAAGAGAAGAATTTATTATTATTTGTAAGATATGGATTTATATTTATCAAATTTGTATATATATATAGATACCTATGTGTATATATATATATATATATATATCAAATAAGATCAATCTTGATTTGTCAGAATGATTTAAATCGAACGATTAAAACAAAACTCTCTTAACATATTTTTTCTATATTTCAGAATACCTCTCTTTAGTTATACAATATGTACGACACCAGATATATTGTACATACGTACGTACTTGTGAAAAAAAAGAAATAAACTAAAAAAAAAAAAAAAGAACAAACAATAAAATTAACAAAAGCCATTAAAAAATGACACTTCGAAAAATTGATACATCACAAGCGGCGGAAAGATACGCCGCGTTCGTTTATTAGAAATTAATTTCGAACGAGGATACGCGAACGCGTCGTATTGATGGGAAGTAAAAATGCACGCGTACGTTTATCACCCTATCGGTGTGTGTATGTACATACTTGCATATATCGAAGAAAAAAAAAAAAAGGAGAAAGAAAAAAGAAAAATTGTCGAGAATTCAACGAGGATATTAAATCGAAGATTTCTCGATTTATTCGATATGTTTATAATAAATAGTATGACTTTATTAGATCGTTCTCGATCGTGATAAGAGGAATGGACTAGAAGAAGAGAATATCTCGTTCGTTGTCGCGTCGTAAAAAGAGAGAGAGAAAGAGAGAGAGAGAGAGCTCGACGAGCTGTCAAACTCTCTCTCTCTCTCTCTCTCTCTCTCTGTCACTTTGTCTCTGTCTCTGTCTCTGTCTCTCTCTCTCTCTCTCTCTCTCTATCTATCTATCTCTATCTCTATCTCTATATCTCTCTACCTCATCCCTACTCCAAAACGTCGAGTTCGCCGAGAAGGAAGAGTAGGGAGAGGAGGAGGAGTCGGAGTCGAACGTTAACCGAAACTAACCGAAGTTAACCGAAATGGTTCCGAGCGAATGGTATGGGGGCGTAAGATTGTCAGTCGCACGCCGGTCGTTGAATGGAGCGGGTTTGGAGACGCGTACAGGGTGTCGGGCGTCGCAGTGCCGTAGGACGCTGCGGCTGCCCCGTGCAACCGTGTCAGTTGCACGTGGACCAACGCGCGAAGCGCGGTGCGAGTGGATCACGTAGATCGCGAGGTCCCCAAACGATAGTATGTGCCTGTCAAGTGCAACCGTGCCCGGTACATCCGGTATTAATAAGGGTACGTCGTACGAGACAACAGCAGCAACCTTTAGCGGGCAACTGCGACTGTCCGAACGAGTTGTTGCAATCCTGTCCCCACGTCGCACCCCGCGTCCCTGGATCTTCGCGAAGAGTCAGAAGGTGAGAAATAAAATACGCACACACACATATATATATATATATATATATACATATTTTTTTTTAAGCGGTGCATTATTTTCCTTTATCTCGTATTTCTCCTTTAGAGGTTAACGATCAACCGCTCCGTTCGTAAAATTCTTACGCGACGTTAAGAATCATTTAATGTTTCGATCGTGATATCAATTTTTTTCGTACGTTTAATAATTATTTTCCCCGTTCGTACGAATTTAAGATCGATATTGAGCGATACTCGCAGCCGTTTATATTTAGTGATTTCGCGCGCAAGGACGTCGTCAATGGGTAAGAACGTACCGTTCGACGAGGATTTGTTACCTAGGATCAGCTGCTTGCTAGCTGTTCTTGAGAATATTTTTTTTTCCTCGTCGAGATACGAATAAGAATATTTTTTATGATCGTTATGCTCTCGACTAATTTCGCCCTTACGTTTGACTGATTTTTATTATTTTTTTTTTTTTCGAACAAATTAATCTATCGTCGTACCTCGAATATTATACATAGAAAAGTCGTCTCTTAAAGGAAAATAAATGTATACTCATTGTCGTAATGAGGCCTTTGTAAAACTCGTGGTGCTTCACGTTCTTCACAAGGGAGGAACGAGCGAATGTGTGCGTGCATCAGACCACGATGATACATATATATATATATACATATATATATTCGGCATGTTGAGGGTTGAAATCCGAAATTTTGTCTCGTTCGTTCCCGAGCGTAAAGCAGCTTAAAGGACCTGTCGAGCGTGTATATCCTGTGTGGGTGCTTCCTTACGCGCGTTAGGTGTAGATGTGTGTGTGTGTGCGCGCGCGCGCGCGTCAAGAGCATTGCATGCGCGCGGGCGTTCTCTCCCTCTATCGCTCGTGTGTATGTGCGCGCATATCGACATTCTGTGCTAATGATACGTAAAACGATACGTGTGATATATTTTGACAAATTTTTTTATGACGACCGAAGAGTGTCCTCCGCCTGATGGTCCAAATTGAGATCGATAGGAATCATTAACTTTTCTTTTACACCTGTGTCGTACTCCTCTTCGCAGAAAAAAAAGGCAAACAAAACTTATAAAATCTTATTACGATTCTTATCGAATGATATATCTGTTATATAATGATATTTGATTTATTTTTAGATGCGAATGTACGGAGAGGCCTTGTCGACACACGGCCAGTGTTACTGTCTCCCAACAGCAACAACAACAACAACAACAACAACAACGTCGCGTAGGGACTTCGTCACCTTTGGCTGGCTCCTCGAGTCAAACGAGTCAACAGCAACAACAGCAGCAATCGATAAATGTAGGAGGAACGTCACAGCAGCAACAGCAACAGCAGCAACAACAACAACAACAACAACAACAACAACAACAACAGGAGAGATCGTCGAGCTCGTTGTTGTTAGTCGAGCAGAATCGTACAGACGGCGGCGAGGCGCCGTGCGAGTGCGACTGCGACGAGCAATCGAGGCCATGCTCGCACAATCCGAGGATGATGATGATAACGACGCGCCGTAATAAAACGGCGGCGGCATCAACCAATGCCAGTCGCGCAACCTGCGAATGCGGAAAGAACGCGACGGATAATAACGTCGAGGACGAGGAGGAGGACGAGGACGATAGTAGTAGCGTAGCCGGTACACGACCTTGCTCTCACAAGCCCCAAACCGAGGGGAGAATAAAACGCGTTAAGTATCGCGTTAGGCGAGCCGGTTGCGCGATGGCCAGGTGCACGGCCGAGCTCGCGATGTTGCACTTGCACTGGGAGCTCGCCTCCGAATGTGCGCCATGCCGGCCACGGGCATTCACTAGGAGGCTCTGTAGAAGGCAACAGAGTGATAACGAACTTTACAGGAGCAATAGTTTCAAGTTCGAAAGGTTCGAGAGGAGCAGGGACGAATATGCTACGCCGTTAAAGAAACAGGTTTGTTTCTGTTATAAGCACACTTTCTCGCTTCCACCCACTCCCCACCTCCCCGCAGAAACCCCCCTCCCCCCCCAAAAAAAAACTAAGCGATCGTCGTTCTCGCATGCGTTTTGATACGATTTTTAAGACGATTATAACGTCCAACGATTTAAGATCGTAATTATGATGTATAAATATGTATATGTAAGATATCGATCGATCGAGATTACGCATTGATGTACAATTATCATTATATACAATATATCCTTGACGTTGATCGTTTCTATCGGATTGAGAGATCTGTAATTAACACGATATAACTTTGAGAATTTTTTTCGGTTCGTTGTGCGTTCTTTTTTTTTTTTTTTTGCTTTTTTTACCCCGTTTCCGGATACGCTTCCATCGATTTTTCTCTCTTTATTCCTTTTATGTCACCGTCAAATGCCAGCTATCCGGTGGTTTTGCCCCCATAGAGAAACTTATGTCACGGTATATAACCCACTCTAGAAGATTATCTTCGGAATAACAAAGTTTGATCGTGAAGCAATTCGACCGTTTTTCAGGTAACTTGGAAAAATTCTTTTTGTGATATATATATATATATATATATATATATATATATATATATATATATATATATATATATATATACGTGATACGTTCTTAGAATTATCGTCTTCCTCGCAAAACCATCCCATAGATCGTTCCTATAGATCGAATCGGTGTATAAATCGTGCGACGACGAATCGTGAAAGATTTTATTATATTAAAAATAGTTAAAATTTTTGTCAGCGAATTCTTTGACGAAAAAGAGAGAGATAATTTTGTTTATCGAGCGTAAACAATTGTTATTTGTTTGTCGCAAAAGGGGTCAAACGAACATAAATATTCGTCAAAACCGATCGTCGATTCTTTCCGTCGAATAAAATTATCCGAATAACTTAGACCGATCGTGATTCATCTTTTTAAATCACGTTTCGTCACGCTCTCTTAACTGGAAATACGATGTTTCTAGTCTATTTATTTTTTTTTCTTCTTTTTTCTTCAAATGGAGATTCCAGAGAGATACGACGGTTTCTCGAAGGTAGGATGATATTTTTAATGGTCCGAGCTATATATGCCATAGCTATATACGATCAGCTGTTTCAAGTGCCTCGTTCATTGTACCCAACAATCGTTCCTTCCATGAAAGAAACTACGAGTATATATATACATGTATGTATGTATGTATGTATGTATGTATGTATGTATGTATGTATGTATGTATGTATGTATGTATGTATGTATGTATGTATGTATGTATGTATGCATGTATGCATGCAAGCTATGATACACTAGTAAATATGTAACCTTTTGTCTCTCTTGCCAAGCTCTATGTTATACTTATGTTGATTTTCTTTTTTTTTCCTTTATCTATTTATATATATATATATATACACATCCATCATATATATGTATATATATATTTATATATACATACATCCATACATATATATGTATATATATATATCCATACATATATACATTATATATATACCAAGAATAGAGGACAGCAGAAGGTGAATATATATATATAACGTTATTCACGTTCACTCATCATATGTTACCTTCTTACGTTCTTATAATACACGTGTGTTTACGTTTCCACTGATTCGATGAATCACCGTCTGTGACTCACAAACGATCGAAGAAGGACATTCTTGAACCAACAACCAACTAACTTCCTTTAACCCCTCATAAATGTCTGGAAATATATATTTTCTACGCTTACTACCAGTACCATTACTACTACAATTATTACCACCACTACTATACTACTACTACTACTACTACAGCGCTACACTACGTACATTGGCCATTTTGTATCGCGGAACAGTTTTATCGGCTACGTCCTTGAGAATATCTTGGATATTTTCTCTTTCTTTTTTCTTGTTCGCTTGCTTTTTTTTCTTCTTCTTTTTCCCAGAATAGACATTTTATATGTCGGAAAAGGACGCGATTCTATCGCTTGTATTTTTTGTTTTGTTTTGTTCTCTGTTAAATTCTTTGTTTTTTCTCTTAATGTTAAATCACGATATTTTATATATATATATATATATATATATATATATATATATATAGAGAGAGAGAGAGAGAGAGAGAGAAGGAAGAGAAGACAGCAGTAGTCAGTCATTCGGAATTATTATTTATAAATCAGGAGATATGATTTTAATCAATTTATAAATCAACGATCTTTATAAACGATAGAAAAATCTATAACTCTTCTATAACGTATCTAAACACTGTCTATCGTATAAAACATACATACTCGTCAGAAGATGATATATTATTCGTTCGCGAGTCCAATGTGAGTTAAACTACGAACGAAGTTGATGTACGTTGTCCCACAAGGGAGTTAAAAATCGGCGAAATAAAAAGTGCTTGCTGCACGATGGTGATTCCAGCTTCGAATCTCTTAGGTCGATCATCGTTATTTCAAATCGTCCAATATTTTCTCACTTTAACTCCAGGCCCTGTTGATCCTTTCAAACAGTCTTTTCTCTCTCTCTCTCTCTCTCTCTCTCTCTCTCTCTCTCTCTCTCTCTCTCTCTCTTTCCTACCAGTCGAATCGATTAAAAAGGCACGATCCTTCAAGCGTAGATAATATTTTTGTGTGCGATGAATAATTGGCACAGGCCAATTATTTCTCGAAACTTGCTCGTTTAACTTAGCCACGATCGATTTCCTTTTTCTTTTTTATCTTTTCCTTTCCTTTTTATCTTTTTATCTTTTCTCGTTCTTTCTTTTTCCTTCTCCCTCTCTCCCTCTTTCTCTCTCTCTCTCTCTCTCTCACTCTCTCACTCTCTCGTTTTATTTCTTCTTTTATTTATTTATCATTTAATAATCCCAGGAGGAATTTTTTGTTCTCTTTGTTTTTAAATAAAATCTATCGTCGTCCAATTACCAGCTGATTCAACCTCAAAATCTTTTTTGTATAAGTGGAGCAACGTGAATGAAGATTTTTGAAAGATCTTTTTTTTTTTTTTTTACTTTTCCTTCTTTGTTTTTTTTTTTGAAACTAATTTTTAACTGATTTGATCTTTTTTCTTTTTTTTTTTTTTTTAATCGATCGTACGAAGAGATATTTATTTTTAATGTTACTTTATTATGTGTATTTTGTATTTATATGTTTGCGTATATATATATATATATAAAATATTTTACGCCCAAGTTACGTAGAAGACATACATATTTACGTAATACAAATAGTTAAACGTACGATACATCTAGTTCGCAAGTAGGAACATTTTACTCGTAATATAAATTGCGTAAGATCAAAAGTGAAAATTCTCTTCTCTTTTCCTTTTCCTTTTCTTTTTTATTTTTCTTCCGCAAATTTAAAAAATCCAATTACCACGGTTTAAAAACAACAACGCGTTTAGAAATCTCGTATACGTAGGTGCCAGGGTTTTGTAGTCACTTTGGTAAAACAGAGAAGAAAGAGAATAAACACGGACACGGTGTGTATTATTTGCGTAAAGAGAGAGGGTGGAGGGAGGGGGGGGAGGATTCTCTGTTTTTCTTGCGACAAGCTCTCGAAAAGGGGAAGCGTAGGAATAAAGTAAGAGTGAAAAAGAAGGAAGGAAGGAAGGAGGATAAAAAGAAATGGAGAAAAAAAGAATGGAAGGAAAGGATAGAAATAAAGAAAGACGTGTGTCGAATTGATCGCGAATTGAAAATCGAGTTACGTCGGTCGTATGTAGCTCTTCGATGGCTCTAAACAACACGTACGCATTTTTTAGGATACGGAAAAATGTAAAGAGGGGGAAGGGGATGGGAACCAAAGAAAAAAAAAAGCTCGTAGGTCGTCTCGCGCGAGACGGATTTTTCTGATCGATCGTGAGAGAGAGAGAGAAAGAGAGAGAGATTCGTCATTTTCGATTTATTTATGCGCTTTCTTTTTTAATTATTAACGTTAAATCTAATGGCCCAATAAATATGCACGCTGTCTAATAATAATAATAATAATAATATCTTCTTTTTAGCAATTATTACCACTTTTGAAGGATGATTAATAAAACGAGACACACTTTGGACCTTCTTTCAATTATTAATACTACTAAAAGGTTCGACGGTCTGTCAATGTATTGTACAATATTATATATGAAGATTGAACGTTCTAAAACGAGATATGGCAAATGTATAAATTACATCCCATTTATATCAACAACAACAATTACAATAACAACAATAATAATAACAATAATACAATCACACCACAATTTGTAATTATTAATACACAGGGGAGGGATAAAACGTAAATCTAATTTCCTTTTTATCTCGATCATTATCGTTAAATCCCATTTGAGAATCGTTTTATAGGTCGATTGTATGAACGCCAACGTGGGGATGATTTTGATTGGGAAAAAAAATATATATATATATATATATATATATCCATGTGAATGAACCACGATATCTCTTCGGGCTATTATTACGTACGATGATTATACATTGTACGTACGTGTGTATGCACGTATGCAAGTACGTACGTATGCATGCGTTATATGCAGGTAGAATTAGTCGAATACGTTTTATACTCTTTCGCACGATTGCATCCGTTTGGTTGGAAGGCAAGGCGGAAATAACGCGGAACTATGTGGGAACGAGCTGTGTCAGTTGGATGCTGAAAGCACAGAGAATAACGCCGATTGTTTTGCCATTTCAAAGAGTGTGTGTGTGTGTTTGTGTGTGTAGTGTGTCTCTGCTGTAGCTCGCGACTCTACTCATCCACGCGATAGAGAATGTCTTCTTTCTCGTATAATACGGGTGTTTCGTTCCCTCTATCTCTCTTTTTCTCTCTCTTTCTCTCTTTCTCTCATTTGTGTAGGTGAATCGCGGAAAAGCTCGCGGATATGCGGTTTTGTATTATGTACCCAAATGGAGAAACGAATGCAACTTCTATCGCGTCCAGATAGACACTTGTGTGCTTGAAGGGTGCTTAACGAGAGAAGGATGAGGAGGAAGAGGAGGAGGAGGGAAAAAAAGACAGAAAGAAACACCTGTCGATAGACGGGCAATAAGAAAAAAAGAGAGAGAGAGAGAGAGAGAGAGAGAAAGGAACTCGTCGATTAAGCTGTTAAATTTTATTACTCGATTTATTTGCCTTCCGAAGATTTTATTCCAACGTAATTTAATTTATCTCGTAATCGTTACGCTTACGCGCATTTCCAATTGAGCATTATTATTATTATTATTATTATTATTATTATTATTATTATTATTATTATTATATTCTCTCGTTTTACGGATTATTTCCTAATAAATTACTTTAAATTGCGGTCGTTTGATTTTCCCGCGGGATGAAAAAAAGAAACAAAAGAAGGAGAGAATGAATAAAAAAACAAAAGATTGAGAATACAGTGCTGCCGTTGTTGTCGTCGTCGTTGTTGTTGCCATCGTTGCCGTCGTTATTGCCGTTGCTGTCGTTGTTGCCACCGTTGCCGCGATGTGTAATTTTACGAGCGGGAAAAGGTGAACGACGTTAATCGATCACCTTCGTTTGTTTTGGCGCGTATTCAATCGGTATAGGAACGAGAGCATCGTAAAGGACATACGCGTGTTGTTTCTTGTCGTCCTACGTTTTTCTTTCTATCTTTATCTATCTATATCTCTTTGTGTCTCTCTGTCTCTTTCTCTTTCTCGTTCTCGTTCTCGTTCTCGTTCTCGTTCTCGTTCTCGTTCTCGTTCTCGTTTTCGTTTTCGTTTTCGTTTTCGTTTTCGTTTTCGTTTTCGTTGCTCGTACGTCATCGTGCAAAGTTTATTTTGTATATTATAACGGAGCGAAAAAAGTACCGAGGAAGACGCATTAGTACGTTTTAGTAAGAGACGTATATATATATATATAGTTCGCGTTCGGAAGTGCTTAAGCTTTTATCTCTTCTTACGTTCGATCAAAGTTTCTTTTTAACGGTTTCCTTCTTCATATATGTATATATATATAATATGCGTTGTATAGAAATGTAGGAGATTAAAGTGACGTCGAAAAGTTTCTCCGTGGTGTGTCGTGTGTATGTGTATATATATATATATATATATATATATATATATATATATATATATATACACAGAACAGTGTACTTTACATATGCATTTCGTAGAAGATATTCAAGATTGGTGAAAAGAGGTAACGAAGCTCATCGTTATTTTCTTCTTGAAGTAAAATAAAGTGAGGATTAAACGTGGAAAGGCGAGAAGAGAAATACGAGGAGGAAAATTTTCTTCGTGAAATTTTGGTAAGAGAATTTAATCATGTAACTAACGAACGTCTCTCTCTCTCTCTCTCTCTCTCTCTCTCTGTGCGTGCGTGTACGTACCTACGTACGTATGTACGTACACGCGTTTAGTTAATTTCTACGGTCTTAAAGATAAAATGGGCAAATGATTTTGCCGTTAGCATCATCTCGTTCACCTCGTTCAAAGCTACTACTTGCTCCCACGGCAAAAGAGGAGGGTGCTTTTTGTTCTTAGAGCCCGTTCTTCCATCCGACAGAGGGTGATGGGTACATCTTAATTAATTATACCATGCAACGGCACGCCAACGTTAATTAATTTTCTACAATATTCAGTGTTAAGATAACGAACGGTGTGGTGTGTATGCGCTCTATGAATTTATAGACTTTCTGAACATATTGACTCTTGTGTTAGTCATATATATATATATATATATACATATATGTATGTATGTATGTATGTATATAGATTATATTAACAACATATTTCAAGTGCGTAATATCCTCTTTGTCTTTCGACGGACAAGATTCATGAATATTAAACCACCCAATCAATCTTTTCATCTTTTATGCGCTTACTACCCGTGTATATTTTATATATCTTATAGATTATTCCGTTAGAACGACTTACAATCTATCAGACAGGTAGTGGTATTTCTCTACAGCTAAAAATTATCGTTTACTTACATCAGCCAGAATCGTATTAACGTTATGCATTTCCAAATACAATTTAGAATTTTATTTTTTTCTTGTTTGCTTGTGGAAGAAGCGACATCAGCAGACAAGATGATCATTCATTTACGGTTTAGATTATTCTTTTGAATCCGACAAGACGCTCTGATTGAAATATATTGTTTTGCAACCTTACTCTTGTAATCTTAATTTGGGTCAGAGTATAGTATGAATTATTATATCCATAAGATAAGACATGAAGTATTGTTAATGTCGTTGTAATACTGCCAAGAGTTATACGCTTGACGTTACTTAACGACAAAAATATTTAAATTAAGTATAAGATAATAAACGCGGGTATATCTGGCGTGTACAATTGATCTCAACGATATTACATTTTGTTTATCTTACATTCATGATCGCATGAGATTATTGTATGAACTCGGCGAAGAGACTTTTCAAGCGTATAGAAAATAATCTTGGAAGAAGAAGGGAGACGACGATGGAACAAGGAATATGCAAGAATATTTTATCTTGGAATATCTTGCGAGAGGAAAATATGATTTGGGTGGTAGGGGGGGGGGGTGGTAAAGAAGAAGAGAGAGAGAGAGAGAAAAAAAAGAGAAATAGAAAATCTTCTTTCGACGTATATATTCCTCTTTGAAACGAAACCGATTTGAGGGGTGGGAGGTTGGGAGGGGTGGGTTTTATACGAGCCTCGTTATTTTCAGTCCCGTTAAACGATCGAAATTAGAATTCCGATGCCGCGTTAACAGAATTATAGAAAATAACAGAGAATGATAGAAAATACGGGCGATCCTGGAAGAAAAAGAGAGACTTACGAGATAAGGAATATGCAAGAATATTTCATCTTGGAATATCTTGCGAGAGGAAAATATGATTTGGGTGGTAGGGGGGGGGGGGTGGTAAAGAAGAAGAGAGAGAGAGAGAAAAAAAAGAGAAATAGAAAATCTTCTTTCGACGTATATATTCCTCTTTGAAACGAAACCGATTTGAGGGGCGGGAGGTTGGGAGGGGTGGGTTTTATACGTGCCTCGTTATTTTCAGTCTCGTTAAACGATCGAAATTAGAATTTCGATGCCGCGATAATAGAATTTCATGCTTCCAGGATGCTGTTTCGACTAAAATAACGACGGCGTGTGCGGCATTACTTCAAGGTATTAGCGTTGCTTTAATCTAAAGATAAAGTCGGTCTTCTTCGGTTATAACCCGTAAGAAGAAGAGTAGGAGGGAGGGAGGGAAGGAGGGAACGAACGAACGTTTATGAAATATTTAATACGAGGCAAAAAGAGATAGATGGGTGGATTCTGGAAACGTGGAGGGGTAGGAGGGTGCAAGAACGAACGAACGAGTTAGTGAAAATGGACGTTTTAATTTGAATCCCGTCCTATTAAAACGAGATAGAGAGAGAGAGAGAGAGAGAGAGAGAGAGAGAGAGAGAGAGATTATTTTAAGAACAAAGGACATAGTATGGGGGAAATTGATACGATATAATAGGACAAGGACGAGTAAAATAAAAAAAAAAATTAAAATAAGATTGGAATCGCGCGCGCGTATATATACTTATACATACATACATACATACATACATATATATATGTATATATATGTGTGTGTGTATGTAGGTTGGTTTAGATAAGTCTCTCTTTTTGTACCAGTGGCCAGTAAAATGCGGCTGAAAAGAAAAGTAAGGGATAAAGGATGAAAGAAAATCACGTTGTATATAGGAGAGAAATAGATACTAAGCATATACATACACACACACATACACACACATATATAATATAGTATACATACACTTTGAAGGGTCTGACAATACGAGACATATCGCAAATCGATGGAAAGATTCGTGCTGGCCTATTTTCGTTCCTCTCGACGAAAAGTCATCCCTTGCTTCCTTCTCCCCCTCCTCTCTCTCCCCCTCACCCTTACCCTTACCACCTCCAATCTTTTTCTATCTCTGTCTGCCTCGTTAACGACGACGAACGCCTCGCCCACGCATCCTTCGTCCTTCTCGAAGAAGGAGATGGGAATAAAAGGAGGAGTATTGTTGAACGAGATAGACAGAGATAGATAGATAGAGAAAGAGAGAGAGAGAGAGAGACACTTCTTGTCAAGATAGTAGAAGAGGAAAAAGAAGAAGAATGAAAAAAAAAAAAGGATAGAGAACATCGATATATTAAGTCAGTCGCTGACCACTTAGAGAGATGAAAAGTGGAAATGAAATTTCATTTGCAATGTAAATATAAAGAGTCCGAGGGGGGAGGAGGAGGAGGAGGAGGAGGAGGGTAGGGCAAGGTGATTGCACATCGCAGGAACGAGTAATTCACGAGATACCCCCATGGAGAAGGATGTTTAAAAGGTTTTCCTCTCTCTCTCTCTCTCTCTCTCTCTCTCTCTCTCTCTCTCTCTCTCTCCGTCTATCTATCCATCTATATATGTATCTCTTGTGTTTTCTCTATCTCTCTCTTTATCTATTTCTCTTCTTTATTGACGGGATGGAACGAGAGAAAGAACGATGGGCTCCCTTTTCGTCGCCATTTGTGTTATCTTCCTTTTTCCTATCGAGTTACCGAGTAAAACGTGTCGATCTTCTTCTTTCTTCTCGCTAAAACCTTGTTTTATATATATATATATATATATATATATATATATATATATATATAAATAAAAATAAAAAAAGAAACGTACTCGGTGAAGAAGGAGGTATCTGTCCAACTACGTGGAAAAGGAATAGAAAGAAAAACGTGCTCCCGAGGAGATTATTCCTTTATTTTTTTTTTTCTTTTTATTTTTATATATATATTTTTTTTTATATATTTATTTCTCGATGCGCAAGAGCGTAGAAATTTTGATGGGGGAGGGGGGGGGAAGAAGAAAGAAAGAAAGAAAGAAAAGAAAAGAATTCGCTCTAAATTATTTTCCTCCTTTTCTTTTTTTTTTTTTTTTTTGTTTGGTAAGAGAAATTTTTACCTCGGTTTTGATTTTGTTTTTCGTTGGTTCGATTAAAAAAAAAAAAAAAAAAAAAAAAAAAAAGAAAAAAGAAAGTAGAAAG
>OU426858.1:8224707-8229707 GCA_911387685.1 Dolichovespula media
ATGGGAGAGATTGGTGGGGGGTGGAGGAGGAAGAGGAGGATGAGGAGGAGGAGGAGGGGGACGAGTAATTTCTTTCCCTTTTTTTTCTTTCGTTCGCCAAAAAATTTCGTCGATTTAATACGCGTTTCTCCCGTCTCTTTCGTTTCCCATTTTTCGAGTTGGGCGGGGCTGGGGCTGGGGTTGGGGGGAGGGGTGAGGAATAATAATCATCCCTTGTCGGTACGAACGGGCTAGGAAAAGGGGAGGGGGGATTTTATCCATGTGTCCCTTACGGACAATAGAATTTGTCGTAGTCCATTTGTCGTCCATTTTCGTCGTCGTTAATCCTTTGAATGCGAAACGTACGACGAACAACCTGCTACATTTACGTCGTACTCTGGTCTCGACAATCTCCTATAATATAAATGTACACACATACACACACACAAGTATAAATATATATATATATATATATATATATATATTATATAAGTTATATATATTATATATATTATATACATTATATATATTATATATATTATATACATTATATATATTATATATATTATATATATTATATACATTATATATATTATATATATTATATACATTATATACATTATATATATTATATACATTATATATATTATATATATATTATATATATACATATAAACACGCGTATACGCATGAGTAAGTACAATACATACGTCATAAAATGTTTAGAATTTTACGTCGAATTATTAGACATTGGGGCGCATATGTGTGTCTGGCTCTGTGTGTGTGTGTGTGTGTTTGTACGCAATCGTCGTAAGCTCTGTTAATTTATGTCCGTTCTTCGTAATTTTATCGCTTTATCGTATTTTATCGTATTTTATCGTGTTACCGTTAAGCTCGTTCGCTTTTGTAATCACTATTAACGTTTGTAAAACTCTCGTGCGTTTCTCACAGTTCAAAGGGTTAAATTCAATCGGTTTAACTTCGTTTCGTTGCAAAGGGACTCTTGGGTGGTGGCTCAGGGTGGGGGGAGGTGAAGGTTGAGGGTTGAGGGTTGAGGGTTGAAGCAGAGCGAGGATATAAACGAGAAAAATACAAGTTCTCATTGTTGTTGATGTTGTTAATGTTGTTGATGTTATCTTTGTTATCGTCGTTGACATTTTCTTTCCTTTTCTAGAGATTCTCATAAAGCGTGCGCGCGCGCGCGAATCATTCGTGTAATATATGTCCTCTCGCACGAGTTGTGTTGAACGTTACCTTTATAATTTTCACAGAGAAAGAGAATGGAGTATGAATTGCCTTTTGGTCGACATTAAAATCACTTTGTGTTGTTCCCTCTTTGTAAAACGCGGGCTCGTAAGAGACAGACACGCAACGGAATTTAAAACACGAAATTGATATTATTTCGTTTCAATATTCCAAGTAGTAAAATTCGTTCTCCGGGGGAAGAGAAAAAAGAGAGAAGGAGGGAGAGAGAGAGAGAGAGAGAGAGAGAGAGAGAGAGAATGAGCGAGTGAAAATAAAATGTAAAAAAATTTTTACGCGGACCTAGTCGTTGTTTTTTAGTCTGAAAAATATGATATACTCTATTAGCAATAAAATTTACACGCTCTCTCGTAGTTAGCCTTCTAATAAAGATAGATACGATCGGGTGATGAATAATAAAAATATATATATATATATATATATATATATATATATATATAAATAAATAATAAACAATGTAAAAAAATTATCGCGTACCAGGCGTACGAGAAAATGAACGTTCCTTTTTAATTTTATTTCCTATTAGTATATATCCTATTGTTATATACTAGGGGTTTACCAACTTTATGAATTTTATTTTGATGACGGAAAACAAAAAAAAAAAGACGGAAATAAAATAAAATTAAATAAGATAAAATAAAATAAAATAAAAGATTCCTAACGGGGTATACAGTCAGCGATAAATTAAAAGAAAAAATGAAAAACAAAAAAGAAAGAAAGAAAAAGAAAGAAACGAAAAGAAATGAATAAATGAAATCAAAAGCAACGCGAAAAATATTTCCGCGGGCTAGACGTTCGAAAAAGAAAAGAGATAAAAACAATTTTTCATTTCCCATTTATTCACTTCCGTCAGTATTTATCTTGTTTATCTAATTGTTTATTAACCTTGTTATGGATTTTAATAAAGAGAACGATATCGAGGAAAGGAGAAATAAATAAATAAATAAATAAATAAATAAATAAATAAATAAATAAATAAATATGAAGTAAAGAAAAATACGTCGTACGAAATAACAAAAAAAAAAAAAAAAAAGAAAAAAATATAAAATAAAGTACCCAGATTTTTCATTCTTCTACTTCTTCGCCTATTATTACTTCTTTCACCCCTTTTCTATATTTCGGTAATCAAAAATGATCGAAGTGCTCTCGAACCAGGTTCTTCATATCTCTAAGGGTTTGGCAGCGTCAAAGTGTTCGTCGATCCTTTCCGGGCCGTCGAGTGTCACCGGAAACGAGAGCAACACGTGAACACAGCGCACGAAAGCATAGTGTTGGTTGTATTGATCTCTCGCGGTACCAGCTGACCCGTTAGAGTTCCATCCCAACCCACCCCAACTCACCCCAATCCACCCCAACCCGTCCGGTCCCGTCCCGTCCCGTCCTATCCTATCCTATCCCATCCCATCGAATCGAATCGAATCGAATCGAATCGAATCGAATCGTCGTTTCCTATCGAAACTTTACGCGATCTGTAATGTATTTTATGCTACGACTCATGTGTATATATATATATATATTTTTTCTTCTTTTTTATTATTTGTTCTCTATCCATCCTTCACGAACACGGGCAAAGGGAACGAACCTTGACCTTCTCCACTTTCGTAAATTGCAACGCCATCGATTTCAATCCAAAAATTTGTATTTTCTCTCTCTCTCTCTCTCTCCTTTTTTTTTTGGTTCGTTTTTTTTTTTCGTTACCACTACTACTGTCATTATTTTCACCTAACTCGTTTCTTCTTTTTTCTTTTTTTGTCTCCGTTCTCGCAACGTTCGGAGATAACGAAGCTCTCGTGGAAACGGTGACCTCGAATAAAAAAAGAACAAAAAGAAAAGGAAACGAAGAAGTGGGGAGTGGTGGGGTGGAGGGGTGGGGGTATAGGTCTAAGTTCAAGCGTGCGCTTGGTCGGACGTTTTTTATTTTTCCTTTTTGTTCTTTCTTTCTTTCTTTCTTTCTTTCTTTCTTTCGTGAAAATTCTGTCCCTTTTTTCTATTTTTCATTCTTCTTCCTCTTCTTCTTCTTCTCGCAGGATAAGGAGATCTTCATTTTCATTCCCTTTTTTTCACCTCTCTTCTTTTTTTTTCTACGAATCTTCGCGATGATTCTCTTCCCTTCGATTTTAATTTGACTCGCTTTCGATCGATTAGCGTAATAACACCGTATCGTTTATGCGACGAATAGGGAACGTGAAAATTAAATAGTAAAGAAAAAAAAAGAAAAAAAAACAGAGAAAGAAAATAAAAAAATTGAAAGAATGAATAATTGTATACCTTCGGAGGGGAGTACGCGTCGACGTTAATTGTTTCTTTTTTCTTTCTTTTTTCTTTCTTTTTTTTTTTTTCTTTTCCAACCTTCTTCTTCGTTTATCCTTTTCGATACGAAGAGGATACAATTTTGTGAAAGTACCGTCCTTCTTTTACTTTTTTGCGAGCGATACAAAAAAAAAGAAAAGTCCTTACCCGTCGTATCTCTTCTCTCTCTCTCTCTCTCTCTCTCTCTCTCTCTCTCGTTCCTTTTCGTGCACGATGTTCTTTCCTTTTTCTTATTTTTTTTTTTTTTTTTTTTTTTTTTAATTTTTTTCTTATCTATTTATTTCTTTAAATCCTTGACACGTGCGATTCGCTTTCATTCCGTTTCGCGCAATATGCTTGCCACGTGCGCGAGCAATAAATTAAAGTGTAAGATAAAATAGAAGACGAAATGTGGCAGCTACTAGGAAAAATAATTTTTCTACCTACGGAGCACGTTGACATTTATTATTTCATTTGTTTATTTATTTATTTATTTTCTTTTTCGTTCTTTCTTTCTTTCAAATTTTTTTCAACTTCGAAGAAGAGTATCATTAGACGAAGTGACCTCTTCTGCGGTTCGTTGTATTATTTCGCGTGGTACTCTCCTCTCTCTCTCTCTCTCTCTCTCTCTCTCTCTCTCTCTCTCCTCTTAAAACATTATTTATTAACAAAGAACGCGAATTACCTTGCTCCTTTTTCTTTTCTTTTATTTTTTTCGTTCCTTTTTTTTTTATACTTTCCTCACTTTCTCTCTCTCTCTCTCTCTCTCTCTCTGTCTCTGTCTCTGTCTCTGTCTCTGTCTCTGTCTCTGTCTCTCTTTTTTCTCGTCCATCATTTTTCCGCGTAAGCGGAATAACCGCTGGGCACTTTGTTCATGCTCACCGCTCGATTTTCGCTTTCGTATTTCTCCAGTGTCGTTGAATAAATAAAATTCACTTCTCTTTGTACCACCTATATCCCTCTGCTATATACCATCAACCAACCCCGCTCTGACCCTCCCCCCCCCACTTACCCACCCACCCACCCTCCGCAGATCCCTGTAGCACTGCCCTGCCTAACCCCCGTTTTTTTCTTTCTTTTTCCCTCTTTTTGTTCTTTCTTTCTTTTCCGTGCATCGCACGTGCAATTTCGAGGGTGCGTCCAACCGAAATGTGCATATCTCTTGTTTGTTGACACTTCTTTTTCCTTTTTTTTTTGTTTGTTTGTTTGTTTGTCCTCGTCGATGATCTCTTTTTCCTCGCTAGTATCACTCTCTTATTAAATATGTATATGTGTGTGTGTGTGTGTGTGTGTGTGTATATATATATATATATATACATTTTTTTTTTAGAGAATTTTTAAGATGATAAATAAAAAAAAATTATAAAAGAAAGTTGTTCCGTCGATATTTATTTCTTTTAATTTCCTTGTTCTTTGTTTTTTTTTTCTTCTATGCGCAAAGATAGGGAGAGAGAGAGAGAGAGAGAGAG
>OU426858.1:8234707-8244707 GCA_911387685.1 Dolichovespula media
CTGTTGGTTTTTCTTTTTTTTTTTTTTTTTTCTTTTTTTTTTCTTTTTTTTTTTTTTTAATATAATAATATATCGCTAACCTGGTATGGAATTTCTCCTGGCTTTGCGTCCACCCCGTTTACGATCCTTGGGTCTAAAAATGGCACTGCTGCCCCTATAGAAATATTCAGAATAAAAAATTAATTTGGATTTCATTAAATATTTCGTACGATGTCTTTTAAATGACATTTTAAATCATATAAAATTTATATACATATATATATATATATATATATATATAACATCCTTATATCACATTTATAGACTACATAGAATTTAGATATGAATATCTCACACTATACATATGTATATATATATGTATATGTATATTACTAACATCCGCAAAGATGTCTGAGAACTCGTGGTAGATATGATCTTTTTTTTTCTCTCCGTCTCTCTACTGAAATATTCATCTTTTTTAAACGATGGAAAAGAGCTACGTCTCGTAACGTTTAAGTGTAAGAAAGGGAGGAAAGATAAAAAAAAAAAGAAAGAAGAGAAAAAAGAATAGAAAAAAAAAGAGGAAAGAAAGGAAGGTAGAAAGATCAAAGTACCGTGGAATCGTTTGATATTGAAAAACATTCGGGCGACCTATTTTTCTTTCCTTTCCTTTCCTTTCCTTTCTCTCCTTTTTTCTTCTTCTTCTTCTTCTTCTTTTTTTTTTATTTTATTCCATAAACGCGAGAAACAATAGTAAAAAAAAAAAAGAAAGGAAGGGAAATAGAAAGAATGGCTTGAATCGAGGGACTCCGTTATTGGGATCTAAGAAGGAAGAAAGAGAGAGAGAGACAGAAATAATTTTTTTCCTTTCTGTTATACACCATACCATATACATAAATCATACATGCATATATATATATATGTATATATATATATATACATACATGTAAAGACTATCGTAGATAATTTGATGATTAAACTTACCATAACTAGCGGCGATTAGGCCAAGAAATAACAAACCACTGATTGCCATGATTCGATCTTCCTTACTACGCTCACCGATGACAACGTCTGTCTACCGAAATGATCGAGAGGATCGAATTTATATAGCATGATCGATCGATCACACCACACCCTCTGTATATCCACCTTCGTGGATCGAAGATCTTGCAACCTTTTTCTTTTTTCTTTGTTCTTAATAGATTAGATAGATATCGATAATAATCGACTTAAAACGGATCAAACCATCATATTTCATATTGCGATTGACCATGGCTATCTCTTTTGGATTATTAGATTATTAATTGTCAACCGATAAAAAAAAAGACGTTCTCCTTTTTATCGTTCGTTGTGATTTCGAGACGCTGTATATTTTTTTATTTTTATTTTTTTTTGATTTTCTTTGTCGTTTTTTTTTTTTTTCGTTTCTTTTCTTTTTCTTCTGTATACACCTCGCGTGTGCATGTAAACACAATGGAGGGCTTAACGTTACGCCTTATAATACTGATTTTTAATTATCGATTTTTAACGGATGATAATATCGTTTATGAAACAAATCCGACATATTTCTTCTATCTTTCTTTTCCTTTCTTTTTTTTTTTTGGTGGATCTTTTGTTTCATTATTCGAGCTCGTTAATTCGAAATACAGATGCATGCGTTTATTTGATGTCGAATTATTTTCACTAACACGTAGCTATATCGATGTATAAAGTAATATACTTTATGTAAATCATATAAAATTTATATACATATATGTATATATATATATATATATATATATATATATATATATATATATATATCTTTTTATATCAATATATGCGTGTATTGATGCATAAAAGGATATATTTGTTTTTTATTTCTATACATACATACATACATACATACGTACGTACATACATCGATATAAAAAGAGAATATATTTTTACGGATTATTATTATTATTATTATTATTATTATTATTATTATTATTATTATTATTATTATTCTTTTTTTTTAATCATTGGTAACAAGAAAGGAATAACATATATGTATTTATAATCGGACAACTCTCAAACTATTGATTTCGAAAATGAATAAGTTCAAGGTATATATATGTAAGTGAAAATGATGTGAAATCGTTGTCGAAGAAAATATCGAAGGGAAGAAAATTTCATCTCGTTCGTACTTTAATTCGATTATACGTGCATGTTACAATATTTTATTTTATTTTTTTTTTTTTTTTCCTTAAAATATCAACAACCGCAATCGGAGAATGGATTAGCATTGTTCGCATTATTGTTAAACGTGCTCGCCTTTCTCTCTCTCTCTCTCTCTCTCTCAAGCGATTAGGTTTTTCCCAATATCATGATCAACGATGTTAAGTCTCTCGATAGATCTCATTGAGGCATGCTGTTAGGGCATGTGTGTGTATGATCGATAAGAGTTGGAAAAAGGACGGTCAGTTTGCGAGAGGAATGATGATTGGGTACAAAAGAGAGAGAGAGAGAGAGAGAGAGAGAGAGAGAGAGAGAGAGAGAGAAAGAAAGAGAACAAAAAGAGAAAAAAAAAAGAAGAAGAAGAAGAAGAAAGAAAGACAAAGAAACGACGTATCGTCTGTCGATAAATAAAGTGGGATATCGATCTTCGTTTAATTGCTTATACGAAAAAAGGGAACGATGGATCTCATTGATCGATGATCTTCGTCGTATTTCGTGACGAGGGGATTGGTATTCTCCAAAATTGAAAGTTAATCTTTTCGAGATAGCGCCCCTCTTCTCTTCCTTCTCTTTGTTTTCGTTTTGTTCTTTCTCTCTCTCTCTCTCTCTCTCTCTCTTTTTTTCTTTTTTTCTTATTGTTTCGAATTCCAATCCAATCCAAAATTAGCAACGCGAGTATCCCCAAGATTAATCATCAATTCGTTAGCTAAGTTGGCCAAGCGATAAATGGGATTTGATCTATTATCTTTAGAATCGTCGTTTTAGTTTCGTTTGAAACACTTGAAAGTTTTCTATTATCGTTCGACAAACGATTGCATAATAATAGTAGTAGGCATTGGGGAGGGGTGGGGATGGAAATATTACGGTTGGTTCGGTAGCGGAGTTTAGTTAACGTTTGTGTATGTCTCGTTTGTCTACGATACAGGATGACCGAACGAACGAACGAACGAACGAACGAACGAACGAATGAACGATCGAATGAACGAACGAACGAACGATCGATCGATCTTCTAGGACGGTCTACTGCTACCGTATTTCGAGATAGTATCGCTTGTGGTTCTGACATTTCTGTATTGACGTTAACTAGCGAACCGCATGCTATGATAGCGCGCGTTCCCCTTCGAATTGCAATGCAGTTTCAACCTCCGCGTGAGTAATATTAGTTACGATAATAGGATACTATATCGTTTTAGCAGATACACATTCTCGAGATTGATCAGTTAAGTTTATTTAACACCTTAGAGTATACATTTGTTCTGTAAATATCTTCATAATTGTCATACATACATATATATATATATATATATATTTTTTTTTTCTTTTCTTTTCTTTTTTTTCTTTTCTTTCTTTCCTTCATTTTATCGATCTCTAATAATATCATTTTTTATAATAATAATAATAATTATAACAATAATAATAAGAACAACAACAACAACAACAACAACAATAACAGCGTGTTAATCGTTAAGAAAACTTTGATAAAGTCGATCGTTGTATTGTTTGGAGAGAGATGGATACGTTAAAGAAAAATAAAATAAAAAAAGAAAAAAAAAAAAAATCAGAAAAAGCTCCAATAAATAATTCACGATGGGAAGTATAAAATAAGCATTGTAGCTCGTTCTAAGATTATCTAATAATGGACAATAGTTGAGAGAGAGAGAGAGAGAGAGAGAGAGAGAGAAAGAGAGAGAGAAAGAAACGAAATTAATCCGCAGAAGTTAATGAAATACTTGTATTTGATCTGATTTATAATATCTCTATATTTCTATTTTTATCGAAATTTAATTTAAACGTTTTCGTACGATATCTCGATCGTTATCGAAAAATTTCGGGATTGGATTATGTCGCGGACGGTCGCGCGATCATGATGATAACGGCGATGAAATTAATAACTCCAATTAACGTTGTTTATATAATGTGATATATATATATATATATATACACATGTATATGTATATGTATATATGTAATCGTACGAGCGAAATCGTCGGGTACAAAAAGCGATTTTACGTGGTTGATATTAATCGTCGTACGAACGAGTTCGGATTCGTAAAGCGCGCGCAGGTCAACGAGAATCCTGTGGGCGGGGGTGGGTGGGAGGGAGGGAGGAAGGGGTAGAAGGATATAGTCCGCGTTTAAAATCAATCGAACCTTAATTCATCCATGGCCGGGCTGGTGTACTACTACCACCACCACTCCTCGATTCTCTCGCCCAAAACCCTTTTGCAATTTTCACGCGACTCCGCGAACGAAATGAAATTTTATCGTCCTTCCTCCTTCCTCCTTCCTCCTACACATTTCTTTTTTCTTTCTTTCCTCCCTTTTTCTTTTCCTTTTTTTTTTTTTTCCTTTCGCAATTAATTTTTTCGCCTTTCCGTCCCGTCGCAAAATTAATCAATTAAATCGAAGTACATATATATATATATATATATATACATATATATATATATATTCACGTTCGGGCGAATCCACGATTATTATTATAGAGTTTTTTAATTTAATTAACGAACGACGAGTAACGCAACGACGACTAAATTAATCGAACGAAATGGACGACTATCATCGTCGGTAATCATTATTCCTTTTTTCTTTCTTTCTTTCTTTCTCTCTATTTTTTTTTCCTTTTCTTTTTTTCAATCGATTCGTTGCTTCAATTAAATTTTCAAACGATAACAAAAAATATATATACACACACGCACACACATACATACACACAGGCGTTTATATATATATATATATATTTTTAATCGATGCATCGTTCCTTCTGAATCTTAGACAAGAATATTTTCTTTCCTTTTTTTTTTTTTTTTAGAAAAGGTGAATAAAATCGATCGAGGAGAGAGAGATAGAGAGATAGAGATGGGGGTTAGGTCTTTCTAGCCGTTTATTTCCCGTTAGATATCGAATTCTCGAGAAGATCGGACGTTATGAAACTTCGGGTTTCTTTATGAGGGATGGGATGGAATGGGATGGGATGAGATGGTGTTAAGGGATGGGGTTAAAGGATGGTTGGTGGGAGAAGGGGGAGCGAAAACTCGATTAAAAGTCATTAAACCCTTATCGCGAATGGGGCACCGCGTATCTCAAAAGCTTTGATTCTCTTTTCTGGTAAAGTGCTACTAGTGGTACCTGGCGGTTCTTAGACGTTTCACGTTCTAAAATAAAATAAAAATAAAAAAAGACATACTAACACACACACACATACACACACACACACACACACACACTTGGCCGTTGTACGGCGATAGTGATAAAAATAGATAGATAGATAGATAGATAGATAGATAGATAGATAGATAGATAGATGGTAAGAGAATAAGAGAGAAAGGGGGGGAGGAGGGGAGGGAGAGAGAAACGATGTCGAGGATTTTAAAGTTTGAAGAAGAAAGACGTGAGTGAAAATCGTTTTGTCCTGAAAATGTCGCTCTTATTCAGTCTACCAAATTCTGATGGACAGGCAAAAGAGCGAGAGAGAGAGAGAGAGAGAGAGAGAGAGAGAGAGAGAGAGAGAGAGAGAGAGAAGACGTTCGTATATACGTTTGGTATAAAAAGAAAGACAGAGATAGAGAACTAAAGAGAGAGCGAGAGAGAGAGAGAGAGAGAGAGAGAGAGAGAGAGAGAGAGAGAGAGAGAGAGAGAGAGAGAGAGAGAGAAGAGGGACGAGACGAAACGAGACGAAAGAGGGGAGTGGTAAACGATCGATCCCTTGCACCGAAGGACTCGATATTGAGAACCACTGCTCTCCTCTCTCTCTCTCCAGGACTCACCTGCGAGCGACGACCCCGTGTCCTGACCCTATCATCGGTCACATTAGAAGGCCAGACGTCTTCTAACTTCTGTCTGTTTCTCTCTCTCTCTCTCTCTCTCTCTCTCTCTCTCTCTCTCTACTTTCTCTAATGTTCATCGAATTTTTCTTCTTGCTTACAATTCGTTTTGTTTTATTTTTTTAGTAAACGCGTTTAATCGAAAGCGACTTGAGAAAAATCTTCTTGATTCCTTAATCGAGAGAGAAAGAGAGAGAGAGAGAGAAAGAGAAATAGAGAGAGAGAGAGAGAGAGAGAGAGAGAGAGAGAGAGAAAAGTTAGATAACGATTTTCTTTTTCTTTTTTCGTATAATCTCTTTTTCTTTTCGTTTGTTTCCTTTTCTCACCCTCTTTTTTTCTTTTTCTAAATAAATCTTATTACATTCAGATAGATTGTTTTATAGATATGGACATATCTTTATGTATATATATATATATATATATATATATATATATATATATATATATAATATAGAATTTTAATATTACGTGTACTTGCGTATGTGTGTATGCGCGTGCTTAAATATATATATATACACTCACACATACACACATATATATATGTATATATATATAAAGGTATATATAAAGTTTCTCCGTGTGTGTTAGAGAGACTGAGACAGATAGATATACGCAATTTCGTAGGGAGGAGGACTCTGTTACCAACACTCGTTCGTATAAGTTCAGATCGATCGTGCGTTTCCGCTTGTCTCCGTCGATACGAAGCTCGTTTCACGATCGAAGGAGTAGAAGAGAGCGAGAGACCAAGAGAGAGAGAGAGAGAGAGAGAGAGAGAGAGAGAGGCGTCTTAAAGCACCTTGTTAAAGCTCTCTCTCTCTCTCTCTCTCTCTTTCTATCTTTTTTTCTCGTTAGATGATGTGAAAACTTAATTGCTCTCTCGGCGCTTTTCTACTTCGTGATTTTGTTAACTAGTTTTTGCGATCGTTTTTCATAGTCTCGTTGAAATTCCTACTTGAAAGATATTGGATTTGTAAATATTTGACGGATATAGATTATTTATGTGAACATACATTTCTTTCCTATGATACGTACGTACATACATACATGCATGCATACAGATGCGTGTGCACATGCGTATATGTATATATGTTTATGTATAAAAAAAAAAAAAAAAAAAAAAAATAATAAAAAATTAACGATTCCGAATACTTTCGATTCTCGATTTGATTCCGTTCGAGATATATGTAGATTATAGATTGTTTAGCGTGTAAGAGGATCAACGAACAGTGTCGAGGATTATTTAACAAACGTATATTTTATCTTCTCGATGATACTTCTCCTGCGATTTCACCCGTAGCTTTTCTAAAAATATTTCGTTTTTTTTTTTTTTTTTTTTTTTCCCTATCGTGCACGTGTTTCGCGTCGGAGTTATTTATTAGTATTTGTTGTTATTATTATTATATTTATTTTTATCAGAGTCAAAGTTATAAACGTAGGAAATATTTGTAAAAATATTTTACGATTTCAATTGAACTCTAGAGAAGTGTGTGATGGGAAAAAAATAAAAAAAAAAAAAAATAAAAATTAAAAGGTTCGGAATTTAATTTTTATCGTTGAGAAAATATACGACCATGATATATATATATATATATATATATATATTGATTATTCGATCATTTTTATTTGTTTTCATAATTGTCATTACTATCGAGTTCGTTATCATTTAGGTATTATGTTTCTTATCGTAAAGGTATTATATGTTTATTCGTTAATACGACGAAACGATCCGGATAAGGAAAAGGATTATTCGGGAGTTCTTTTTTTTTTTTTTTTTTTATTTATTTGGTATCTACGACGAATTAGACGTTATTTATTTATTTATCTATTTTTTTTTCACCCCGTTCGATCGACGGACAATAAAATTCATCACTTGGATCGAATATTTTTTTTTTTTTAAATAATTTCCAACGCCATCTCCGCGGATACTTCTCTTTTTTTCTTTCTTCCTTTTCCTTTTTTTCATCGATTTATAATTGGCATTCGTTGAAAAAAAGATATGTTTTTAAAAGCGGCCCTCCAAATTAACCCACTTTCGCGATTAACCCATTTTCGGATCGGGCTAAGAATATTTCTAATTATTATTATATCGCGAGGTTATTTTTCGTTTTGTGCTTTTTCATCCTCAAGGGGGAAGTACTTTTAATATTTTTTTTTTCATCGTCGTATCCTTTTTATTTAGAATGAAACGAAAAAAAGAAGAAGAAGAAGAAGAAGAAGAGAGGCATCGACTCGTTTTATAATATCTTGTTCTATTTAGGAATTTCTTTTCTTTCTTTTTTTTTTTTTACTTTATCCGTTTTATTCGTTCTTAAAAAAAAAAAGAAAAGAGATTCGCGTCGTCATTACGTTTCATTAAAAATCTTTGTCCTATCAAATTCGTATCTTTTAATTTTCCTATTTTCTTCCTTCTTTCGATCTTCACAAAATTTATTCAAAACAAAATATTTCTGTTATTTCTCTCTCTCTCTCTCTCTCTCTCATTTTTTTTTACGTGATTGTCTTATATTCTCCATTTTTGAGATTAGACTTTATATTATTTGTCCAAGATTTTATCATTACGTATTATATATATATATATATATATATATATATATATATATTTTATTCGGTTATAAAAATATATCGGGTCGTCCGGAAAATTCGTATAGATTTTGGGAGGCAGAAGATATAAATTTTAATATACATTTATTAAATTATCATTATTACTATTGTTATTGTTATTATTATTATTATTATTATTATTATTATTATTATTATATTTATTATTATTATTATAATTATTATTGAAATATTATCGGTACGAATTTTTGAGAACGACCCAATATATTTATCGGTTCTCATGAAAGGGATATGTCGAGTGGTTAGAGAATCAATTGCTGGGTAGAACCAATTACGTTCGAAGAAGGACGAAAGCGGAAGGATGCATCAGGAGTCATTGGTGGGTTGGTGGGAGCGATGGAGTATGGGGGTGTATGGTTGTATGGTGAATAGATGGGGATGGGTGGGTACGAAGGTGGTGGGGATGATGAGGGACTGTGCGTCGTTTCAAATATATTCCTTTATTACCCCTTTCCCTTCCCTACCCTTTCCTCCCCCTCTGTAACGAATATCTCTCAACGTGCGGCGTGCGGTGGGGTTGGGGTGGGGTGGGGTGGGGCCACATTCGTTTCTGAAATGGGCGCGCGAAGCGCGAGATCGTCGAGTAAAACGCTTAAAGATAGTTCAAGAGTTAATGAGTGCACTCGCCGCGGAAGTGTTTTATACGTCGATTACTCGAGCCGCGCCAGCTTTCATTTACCTTTTTTCTATTTTCTCTCTCTCTCTCTCTCTCTCTCTCTCTCTCTCTCTCTCTGTCTCTCTCTGTCTCTCTCTCTCTGTCTGTCTTTCTCTTTTATCCACTCGTATTTTGCTTCCTTCCTTCCTTCCTTACTTTTTCTTCCGACTTGTTTTTTCTTTTCTTTTCTTCCTTTTAATGCACACTTCAAATCAAAGTGGTTTTTGCATAGAGGAACGCGCGCGTCGTGTGTGTGTGTGTGTGTGTGTGTGTGTACGTATAAACAAAAAGAATTTTTTTTGCGTGCATACTTGAATCTCTCTCTTTCTCTCTCTCTCTCTCTCTATTTTTCTATAACATTCACTTTTTTTCCCTCGATGATCAAAAAAAATAAAACAATAAAAAATAGAGAAAAAATAAAAAGAAGAAGAAGAAGAAGAAGAAGAAGAAGAAGAAGAAGAAGAAGAAGTAGAAGTAGAAGAAATATCGCGTGATTCGTAACAGAGATAGAGAACTAAAAAGAGAGAGAGAGGGAAAGAGGGTGAGAGAGGGAGAGAGAGAGAGAGAGAGAGAGAGAAAAGATTGCAATTTCTCGTCTCTTAGAACGAACTTGAACGTGGATAGAGAAATATTCGTAGGTTTGTGCGTGTATACGTTTGGCAGGATAGATCGAGGAAGGAGAGGGGTAGGGGGTACGTTAGGGGGTGGTACGTAGAGCGGGTAG
>OU426858.1:8247207-8257207 GCA_911387685.1 Dolichovespula media
TTTCGTTTTCACGTAGAACCGAGAAAATCTTCCTTTATAGAATAGGACAGAAAAGATAATGGCAATCCGTGTATTTTTATCTTCTTCTTCTTCTTGTTATTTTTATTTTTTTCCTCTTTTCTTATATCCTCTCTCGTTCTCCTTTCTCACGGGATCTTATTTCCAACTTTCGATTCACCTCCTCCCTTCTTAAACCATCCCCTTAAACCCTCCCTCATCCCCATCCCTTAATTCCCTCCTCGCCTTGATCCCCCCCCCTCCCTCACTCCTTCAACGTCTCACCAGTTTTATCGTAAAAATTCGATTCGGTCGAACGTTTCGCATATTAAATTAAAAAGCATATTAAATTGAATTAAAAATCGACATATCAAATTTGAATTTATAATGTCGGACGGTGTATCTTTTTTTTTCTTCTTTTTTTTTTTTTTTTTTTTTTTTTTTATTTTATTTTATTATTTTGACCGTCACATCGAGACAAGACGGACGGTACACGCTTGATCAAGCGTGGTGATTGTGCGTCATCCTAATTAAGCGATACCCAACGACTAACCCCGTTGTTATCCTTTATAATATCTCGTATCTCGTTTGCCGTTTATCGTATCGATACCGTGCGCCATCTTCCGAACGTTCTCGTTCGGTCCTTTATTAAATTTTCAAATGAATATCATCCATCTGTACTCGACGAGACGAAATTATTATTGCATTAGGCGATTGCATGGGAACGAACGGGCTTGGTACTTGACGATTAATTGTTAATATCGATTGAAATATTATTATTCGTAGGTATGCGTGCGTGTGTGTGTGTGTGTGTGTGTGTGTGCGTGCGCGCGTGCGCGAGTGTATGTGAGAGAGTGTGCGAGTGTGACAATTGTTTTTATTTTTTTTATTCATTTATTTTTTTTTCTTATACGAAATAATCACGCTATCAATTATTGAGAAATATAACCGATTGATCGAACGAGAGAGTGATTTATTGTGGTGGGACCTTTTTTTTGTTTTTTCTTTCTTTTTTTCTCTTTTCTTTTTTCTCTCTCTCACACAACAGCCATAACGTAGTAATGTGCTTTTTTTTTTTTTCACAAAGGATACCGATTGATGTTTCTCCGTACTTTTGCGATTGGTTAAATATTCGTCTTGTTCGATCGCTTGTCTTTCTTTCTTTCCATTTTTTTCTTCTTCATCTTTCTTTCTTTCTTTCTTTCTTTCTTTTCTCCTACTTGAAAATGCATAAAATGCATCTCTTGGAATTCCAGATTTTTAAGATTACCTTTGATAACTTTTTCACGATACTTCTTTTCTTTTTCCTTTTTTTCTGTTTTTTTTTTTTTTTTTTTTTTTTTCAACTTAGACGCATACATGAATATATTATTTATATTTATATCTTAAGCCGAACGACCGAGTTCTTTCTTGGAGTTGGATTTATTTGTGTCTGTGTGTGTGTGTGTGTGTGTGTGTGGTAACGTGTAGATCATCGAAAAAAGTATCAAGAATATTTTAAAAATTTGCAAGAGGCCGTCGCCGTTGCAACGCTGCTGCACAGGTCGACACGCGGAATAAAAGTTTTCGGATGGAATTTTTATTGAGACCGACGGGTAATTAGAAAAGTCAGGGAGAGGAGATCTATACTTTCGAGTTATGAAAGTCAATTTCGATGTAGTTTTGTCGGTTATTTTGTTTTTCTTTTCTTTCCTTTTTTCTTTTTTTTTTTTTTTTAATTTTCTTTTCTCCCCTTTCGGAAAAATCGAATGACCGATGTCTCGAGCGATGTCGCTTTCGGTAGGACGATTTTTGAAGATAAATATTTTTATACAAATATTTTGAAGATAAATTCATTGCATTGTCGGGTATTTTTCTTTTCTTTTCTTTTTTTTTTTTTTTTTTAATTTTCTTTTCTCCCCTTTCGGAAAAATCGAATGTCCGATGTCTCGAGCGATGTCGTTTTCGGTAGGACGATTTTTGAAGATAAATATTTTTATACAAATATTTTGAAGATAAATTCATTGCATAAGAAAAAAAAAAAAAACAGAAAAAGAAAGAGAAGAAAGAAGAAGAAGAAGAAGAAGAAGAAGAAGAAGGTCTTCGATGAATAAAAATTTTAATTCGATTGGAGAACAACGAGGTGAGGGAGAGGTTGGGTAGAAGGAAATAGAAAAAAAAAATAAATAAATAAATAAATAAAAAAAATAAAAATAAAATAAAAATAAAACATAACGAAACAAAATAAGGAGGAGGAGGAGGAGGAGGACGAAAGAAAATCAACAATGAAAATGATGAAAATGAAGTTTCCTCTTCGAAATATTCACGGTTTTATGAAGGTTTCTGTTATTACGGTGGTTGTGTCTGTCCGTCCGTTTGTCCGTCTTTCTGTCTGTCCGTCTTTCTACCACTATCTCTCGTGCTCTTCGTTGCTTTTTCCTTTTTCTTTGTGGACGACGAGGCTCTCCTTTATAACGTCAAGCCCTTCCCAAGCAAGCCTCTTGCTGCTACACTACTACACCACTACCACACTCCTTCTTCTACTACTATCTACTATTACACTACTACTATTAATATCACTACGCCCAACTTACACGTTTCAAAGAGTACAAATTAATGAAAAAGAGAAGGACAGAGAGAGAGAGAGAGAGAGAGAGAGAGAGAGAGATTTTATAGTTTCCATAGATTAGAAATGAAATTAGGGAGCTCTCAAAGTAATTACATATGTCGCGTTAAAATCTTTTCGATTTATTTGGACCACGTAAAAATTTCTTTCCTTTTTTCTTCTTATTTTCACTTTTTTTTTTTCTTTTTCCTCCAGTATCTTTTTTGCAATCTCTTTTATAATCTCTTTTGTTCTTTTTTTTTTGTTTTTGTTTTTTTACGTATCTCCTTTCCTCCCGTCGTCCCTTTTTCTCTTTCTCTTTTCCGTTTCCATGGGGAATTTTTAATATTCTCCTTTTGCTTACGCATTTTTTCCCCCCTTTCTCTATTACTCTCTCTCTCTCTCTCTCTCTCTCTCTCTCTCTTTCTTTCTTCCTCCCTCTAGTTTCGAAATTCAACTTTTAATTATATTACCAGGTACGTAATAAAAACTCATGAAGAATAGCGTTGGTATGTCGGACGAAATCGATAAATTTTCACCGTGAAAATTAATCGGAACGTTTCCGTTCCCCTCCTCCTCCTCCTCCTCCTCCTCTTCCTCCTCCTCGTCCTCCTCCTCCTCCTCGTCCTCGTCGTCGAACAACGTTCTTCGGGATCTAATTAAAATATGTCACATAACGTATAACGTAATTATATTATGGCGTTACGTAAATTTCTAATCAATCGTACAGAGATACCAAACGCCCTTTAATTCGCGCCTCTTTGTCGGGCGACAAATATTTTCTTTCTTTTATTTTTTATTTTTTTTTTTTTTTTTTTCCCCACCCTTTGATAATGAGACGAAAACGAAAGTGAAGAGTAAAGAATTAAAAAAGAAAAGGAAAACAAAAAAAAAAACATAGAAAACAAAAAGGAGAAGAGAACCGACAAGGAAAATTGGGTTTTCTTCTTTTTTACTCCTTCCTTTTTCTTTTTTCCTTTTTTAAAGAAAATTTTCAAGACAAAATTTCTGCCATCTTTTTCGGCTTTATATTCTTCTTTTTTTTTTATTTTTTATTTTTTTTTAATCTACCAATGGGTGATAGGTATATATATATATATATATATATATATATATATATATATATATATATATGTATATGTATATGCTTCCTGTTCCTTAATAAGAACTCGACCTTAATTGGATTTAAAGTGGAAGAGACGTGTCTACTTCGCCATTATCGTTCTATGATTTTATCTTCTTCGGCTTGAAAATTCGCGAAAACGAATTCGCGGCATTACGAGATTAAAAAGATTATCGTTGATGTTCATCCAGGAAAATTAGTTCCCTTGGAATAGTACCGGGCACGGCCCTTTCATTTTCGTTATCTGCAGTTTCTCTCCCTCCCTCCCTCCCTCTCTCGACTTTCCTTTTTACCTCTTTTTCATTCTTCCTCCTCATTTTTTTCATTTCTTTCTCGGCCCGTTTGACTCGAACCTTTCTAAACACATAAGAATTCATATCCTTCATTCCACCCTCCTCTTTTTTCTTTTTTTTTTCTTTTCCCTTTTTTTTTTTCTTTTTCTTCTTTGGATACTCTCGAATCAAAGGTAAAGCAAATGTTAGTTTTTGATTAGTCCGTGCCACAATTGAGCGTTGGATAAGTTTCTCGAAGTCTCCTCGATTTAACGAAAACGAAACAAGACCAAACCAAAAAGAAGAAAAAAAAAAAAAGAAAAGAAAAGAAGACAAGAAACATAGAAAAGGAAGGTAATTTTCATATAAATTAAAAATAAATTTCTACGAATTTCATTCGTTTTATACATTCATACGCGTGCGTGTGTGTGTCTCTCTCTCTGTCTGTGTGTGTGTTGGTGTGTGTGTTGGTGTGAAATTTATTGATCGTTTTCAATCGTGCGGAAATAAAATGATCGACGAAAGGTGTTCTCTCTCGCCGTGGGTACGGTCGCTAACGAAAGGTGCGTCGACTCAAACGTAGACCTTCTCTACTGATAAACTCCTCTGACGTTCAAACGAGTTAGACGTCAGAGACAGAGATAGATAGAAAGAGAGGCAGAGAGAGAGAGAGAGAGAGAGAGAGAGAGAGAGAGAGAGAGAGAGATAGAGGTAGAAATAGAGATGTCTTCCTTACCGACCGAAGATTCCCTACGATCTTATAGCCATGTACCTTTGACTTTCAGAGTTCCTTATAGTTACCGACCGTGGATTAGGAGCTGCACGAACGTTTGACTTTTTATTCTTATAAATTTTTAAACGAAATCGAATCGACGATATTCGACGGGGATGTCTCATAAAACCCGCTTCGTCGTGTAAAATTGAAATTCGATGGAGGATGGAAAAAAGAAAAGAAAAGAAAAAGAAAAGTTTGACGAATTATAAAATAATGCACGTCTCTCTCTCTCTCTCTCTCTCTCTCTCTCTCTTCTCTTTTTCTCTCTTTCTCTCTCTCTACTCGTTTGGGTCTCGATCATTGAGGATTTTCTCTTGTACCCGATGAGTTTAAACAACGAGAATGACTATTGTGCAAAGGACAGAAGAGGACGTTGCGGTTAACCACACTTGTTTTCACAATATAGTTTGATGGATGAATGAATGGGAACACACACACACACACACACACACACACACACACACACACACACCACACCACACACTCGCGCGTGGAGCTTTGTAACGTATCCGGATCGTTTCGTTTTCAACGGGGGGGCGGGGGGTGGGAGGATCTCTTGGATTTTGTTCAATGACGAACCGTCAAATGGGTTAAACGCTTTTGACGTTTCTCGTTGTCCGCTGTGATATCAGTAACGAGCGTTATTAATTAATCTGTCGTATTTAATAAAATTTAATTGGATGTCGACTGTATCTTTCGATTTTTTTTTCTTCCTTTTCTTTTTCTTTTTTATTTTATTTATTTATTTTTTTTTTTTCTATAATCGTTTCAACTTCTTCGTTCGTCGATTTCATGTAAGAACCGTAAAATTCATCGATCTTGAGTGATCTTATAATATGTTCTCTTCGTTTGAACGACGGTGCAAATTATTGTCACGAATTAGAATCTACGAATTAGAATCTACGAATTAGATCTCTACGTAGGTTTCATTATATTTATTATTTCGCACGATTTTCTCGAACATTGTGTTCAATGACGAATGGTCAAATAATTAATCGTACATACGCAGGTTGTTCATCCGTCTCTGCCCCCTCCCTCTCCTTCTCTCTCTCATGGAAATCAATTAAAATTGTCGGCTAAAATGAACGTTAATTCGTCCTATAAAAATTGAACGGACACGTTCTCTCTCTCTCTCTCTCTCTCTCTCTCTCTCTCTCTCTCTCTCTCCGTCTCTGTATATTTTTCTTTTCCCTCTTTTTCTTTTTATCGTTTTAACTTTATTCCTTCGTTCGATTCCCCTCCTTTCGACGAGGGAATCGTCGATAAGTAAAAGATTTTACTTAGTTTTCTCGAACAGAATGTTACTCATTAATTTGAAACTTTAATAGAGGGGCCCTCCTCGGCAGGATATAAATACAAACATATATATATATATATATATATATATACATATTTATATATATCTATACACATATATATACATATATATATATATATACACACATATATATATATATATACACATACACATGTATACATAAATACATGTACAATACATATGCAGATTGTATCGTTGCGACTGACAAGCACCTAACTCTCCAGAATGTTCTCGAGTTGTAGAGAGAGATAGATAGATAGATAGATAGATAGATAGAGAGAGAGAGAGAGAGAGAGAGAGAGAGAGAGAGAGAGAGAGAGAGAGAGAGAGAGAGAGAGAGAGAGAGAGAGAGAGAGAGAGAGAGAGAGAGAGAGAGAGAGAGATTGAGGGCTGACCGGGCAATTAGTTTCTGTAGGTCCCCTTCCGTTCGAATTGTACCCCTAGAGTCAGTCAAGTAACTTGACTCTCGACGATCCCGATGTACGTCCCTGGTAGCGTTAGGGAATCTTTACAAGTGCCACTCGAAAGTCCACTACCCAACCAGGTAGAAACTCGATTTTAAACCATTCGTAATTCAACATACATAACCAAATCGTTGTTCAACTGGCCGAACATTTTCGTCGTCCCTTTTCCTTTTTTCTTTTTTTTTCTTTCTTCCTTTCAGAGCGAAGGAGAGAGAGAGACAGAGAGAGAGAGAGAGAGAGAGAGAGAGAGAGAGAGAGAGAGAGAGAGAGAGAGAGAGAGAGATTCGATTTCTAAACCGAATCCCCCTGTTCTCGTCGAGTACTCGTTCATCATTTTGAACGTCAAGTGTATTCGCATCTCTCTCTCTCTCTCTCTCTCTCTCTCTCTCTCTCTCTCTCTCTTTTTCGATTCATTCGAAATGGATTTAAATTTCGATTCAATTTATCGACGAGGTAGAAACAATGATATCTCATTACGATTCACATCGATTTATATTCTATTTGTAATAGAATCTCATCCTTCTTTTTATTCACGATTAATTTAAAAAATAAATATTGAATAAATAAATAAAAAAATTGATATATATATATATTTTGATCTTATTTTTCGACGATAGAACGTAACAACAGTAGGATATCTGTCCTTGTCGTTTCAATCATTTCTCGCGGGTTGTAATCGTCTCACTTTTTAAATTCTTGATTTTTACTTTTCAATTTTTCAATTTTTTTCTCTTACTTCACATACCCATACTCACTTCTAATCAACGAACTCTTTTCCAGAGATAGTCCGTGCACTTTTTTAATTCATCGAAAAAGATAAAGAGAAGGAAAAAGAAGAAGAAAAAGGGAAAAGGAAGAAAACAAAAAAAAAAAGGATCATCGCAATCGTTCGTATTATCGTCGTTTTTTATCTTATCGAAGTCATTGCACCCTTCCACTTCTTCTTCTTCTTCTTCTTCTTCTTCTTCTTCTTCTTCCTCCTCGTCGTTTTTTTTTCTTTTTTTAATCTTTTCCCAAAGCGTTACTGAGCTCATTCATATTTGAAAAAAAAAATAAAGAAAAGAAGAGAAGAGAAAAGCACTTCTCTGATCTATTCTGGTCTCGTTACAAAATCGGAGTGGGGGTTGTCCCCGCGTTCGTTAATACTCCCAACCGCAGAGAGTGTACCGACACTCCCTTGGGAATCTGTGGTATAATAATGTTGACATAGCCGGGCGACATAGCGCGTACTAAATAGAAACTCCCTGTCTCTTTAAATTTTCCTTCGTTCGTTCCTACGTACGTACGTACGTGCGTTTGTCCATCCGTCCATTTGTCCATCCGTCCATCCGTCCATCCGTCCATCCGTTCTAAACATCCTAGAGAAAGACGAGTAACATCAACGTCTTGAGCCAACTATACTCTTATACTTCTTCGTTTTATATACCACCGAGCTTTTTTCATACATGAAAACGCTCTTCGGTGCATTTTTCAAGATGTACGCCTATACGCCACTACTAAATCCATCTTCTTCCAAAGCTAAACTTCACTCCTCCTTTCTTTTTTTTATTTCTCTCTCTCTCTCTCTCTATCTATCTATCTATCTTTGTCCTTTTTCTTTCTCTCTTACTCCTTCTGTTGAATGCTGCAGCACGTGCGTTATTACAATTCCAGTGTTTGCCTTTACTCTATCTCTCTCTATCTCTATCTCTCTTACTCTCACTCTCTATAATATATTCTCCATCTCTCTTCGTTCAAGTATTCGAACTTCGTGCAAATTCTACCTTAAGTTTTTGGTAAGTAGAATTTCGTGAGTTTGTTTTCTACGTTCTCGGTTCGTGATTCCAAGCTACATACATATGTATATTTATACACACATATATATATATATATATATATATATATATATATATATATCTATGTGTGTGTGCGTGTGTGTGCGCGCGCGAGTGCAACTGTGTGCAATTGTGGAAAATTCCCGGTAGACCGTCCGACTCCAAGAAGTTTCTTCCGAAAATTTTCGAGGAAAATTCACGGAAAATTCCCTAGAAGAATTCCGTTGAAAAATTCCACGGGTGGTGTATACCGAGAAGCCCTAGGAAATCTCCTGAAAGATAGCAGAGGGGAACCATCGAAATCCGTGGAAAATTATTCCAAGGAAGATTCTCAGGGAGATGGGCCTTCTATAGCGTTCGATTACATCGTACGTAATTATAATATGATTGAGTATTTTCTTTTTTAAAATTTTCACGAGCCTATCCTATATTTTCTTCTTCTTACTTCTTTTTTTTTTTTTTCTTCCAGCTTCTTCTTTTTCTTTCTTTCTTTTTTTTTTTCTTTATCTCTTTAGGATTACAGATAGGATGGATAGGTGATATATGTTTATATATATATATATATATATATATATACATATATATATATATACATATAGGTATATATACTTTTTAAATGCAGCACGTAGTGTATTCATGTGCTCGAGAGAGATCCTTCAACTCTCTCTCTCTCTCTCTCTCTCTCTCTCTCTTTCATGGCTTCAGTTTCACCCTTCTAACCGGCCACCCCCCGTATTTTATGTCCAGCCTTTTCATATTTCTCTTTCAAAGTAGTTTTCCCTAAAATCTCGAGTCACGAACGGTGCTTTTTCTTCTTCTACTTCTACTTCTACTTATACTTCTTCTGCCTCGTCTACTTCTTTCTCTTAAGATTTTAGTTTATATACCCCGTCGTGGGATAAATCATCCGAAAGTCTTACGCGCGCGTGCACGTACGCACACGCACACGCATACCCAAGCACTCACGAAAGTATCCATGTATGTATGTAGTAATACGTGATACGTAAATAGAGAAAGCGTTTTGTTGGTGAAAGTATTTGTAGATGGAATAAAAAACAAAAATTGATGTAAAGAAAACCAGACGAGATAGACGTTCGTTTAGAAATATGTGTCTGTCTGTCTGTCTGTCTGTGTGTGTGTGTGTGTGTGTGTGTGTGTTTGTGTCGATTATTGTCTGAAAGCAATGAGGGATCAATTTGTTAACGTCATAAGACGTTATTTTATCATTCGAAGCGTAAGTCTACTTTCTCTCCCCTTTTCATTGTCTTACCAGCTTCTACCGTCAATTTCTTCCTCCTCCCCCCTCCTCCTCTTCCTCCTCCTCCTTCGTCTCATCTACCATCTCTCTCTACCACACCCGTCTTTCGTTGTCATCGTTCGCTTCTTCCTCCTCGTCTCCACGTCTTCGCTCTCGTTCAATCTTATCGTAAGAGGTGATAATTTTGTGGTGCCAAGCGGGATCAATCTTCGAACGAGCAGTAGAAGTAAAGAGGAGTAAGGGGAGGAGTTAAAGGAGGAGAAGGAGGAGAGGAGTTGGAGGTGGAACAATACCGAACATCTCTTACTAATACTCGATGAAAGTCTTCTGTCAACCCTTTGTGGATTCAATGTAATTCCTGTAACGGGGCACCATTGCCAACGGCGGCGGCATCC
>OU426858.1:8264707-8267207 GCA_911387685.1 Dolichovespula media
AGGATATATGTTCGTTTTTTCTTTTCTTTTTTTTTTTTTTTTTTTTTTTTATAATTTGATAACGTTTCAAAAGTAATTTTAATTGGAATGGAACAATTCGTTTCTGTTGAATGATCTAATTAACGTGGAAATACGATTAAATTTGTTCGGAGGATTTTATTAAAAAATTTTTTACCAATTTAAATCCATAAATACTCACCCCTGCGCGCGCATACACACACGCACGTACTTATTTATGTTCGTACGTACGTAAATAAATACATCAAAAAAAAAAAGAAAAAAAAAAAAAGAGTATTACGAGACAACGATGATAAAATCGATGATAAAACATAACATTTGTTATCGAATCTAATCGATGGATACGTCGAAATTTCAGCTTAATTCATTGATATTATTCCTCGCATTATTTACACAAACGTGGCACGTAACTCAGTTCTCGATGATAATCGTGTACGTGCCCGTGCATTCGATGGTACAATAACTATATTCGATTTGCTATAATTCTCTCTCTCTCTATCTCTCTCTCTCTCTCTCTCTCTCTCTCTCTCTCTGTACATATATATATATATATATATATATATATATATATATATATATGGCCGCATGTTTCACATCAATTTGAAACGCTTCGGGGTTGCTTTGTCGGTGTCTATGGAACACAAGTTCGATGGTTATATCCACAGAAAATTGAGATACGACTACCGAGAGAGAGATAGATAGATAAAGAGAGAGAGAGAGAGAGAGAGAACACGAGAGGTTTTCCTCGTTCTACCTCCCCTTCTTCCACCTCTTCGCTTACTTTCACTTCAGTAATAGTAACTGTGGTAGGAAGCACCAGGAACAGCACCAGGAACAGCAACAGGAACAGCAGCAGCAGTAGTAATAGTATTGGTAGTAGTATCAGTAGAAGTGGTAGTGAGGGACTTGTAACGTTAACTTGAGTTATGGTGCTCGCGTGTTCTACCCATAGCAAGCAAGCAAGCAAGCAAGCAAGCAAGGAAGCAGTAGTATTAGCAGCAGTAGCAGTAGCAGTAGCAACAGTGGCAGTAACAGACAGCAACATCCAGTTATCCGAATGGCTCTATTTTATCTACGGGAGATGTATTTATGTGAGAAAATCATAGTCCCATGCCTATGGTTTCTCTCTCTCTCTCTCTCTCTCTCTCTCTGTCTCTCTCTCTCTCTCCCTCCCTCTATCCCCTCTCTCCCGTCCTTTGTAACGAGGATTACGTTCTTCTCTATGGTATTCTACGTATATAGCATCATAGCTTGTAAATCAAACTGAGGAGTAAGTATACCTGCTTAGTTGAAATTCCTTCGTCTCGTCGTGTGTCTGTGTCCCTTCTCTTGACGTTACACACACACACGCACTTATATATATATATATATATATATATATATATATATATATATATATATATATGACGGGATGATCGTTCTCTCACGAAACTTCGTTGAAAACTTTTCATTTCCTTCTTTTTTTCCCCTCTCTTTCTTTTTTTTCCTTTTTTCTTTCTTTTTTTTTTCACTTGCAAGTGCAAGGCCACGGCAAAAATCCGTGCTTCGCTTCTTTCGAAGCTTTCTCGAGGTCGTTCAATTAAATCTTATTTGGAAAAGAAAAAAAAAAAAAGAAAGAAGAGAGAGAAAAGACAAATTTCGATAGAATTATACGATCATGTAATACGATAATTAATTTATATATATATATATATATATATATATATATATATATATTCAGATTTATATATTTTTATACATATATATATATATATATATATATATATATATATATATATATATATATATATAAATTCAGATTTATCGTCGTCGATTATCAAAGCGACCATGATTTTATGTCGCGCGTGTAGGCGGGTTGCCTGTCGTAAGGGGTCGAGTGGCGTCTTTCGATACGTTCGTATCGTAAATTATCAAGGAGGTATGAAGGGTTGCCTATAGGAAGGCGTATCGAAAAGTACGTTCTAGATCCGAACGAGATTTATGTTAAGGAAACGAGAGATCGTAGGAGGAGGTGGAGGAGGAGGAGGATGAAGAAGGATGAAGGAGGGAAGGAGGAGGGTATAAAGGGGGGCGGGGTGGACGGGAGGGATAGTCTGTTTGTCGAGAAGTGTAGATATCCGGTCTGATCGGAACGGATAATAATATCGTGTCTTTGTATCGAGGATATAAGCGATCTACTAAATTTATTCTAAGCAAAAAGAGACATATACCACACACACACACACATATACATGTATACGTATGTATATGTATGGATATTTGAAAAAGAGTATGTACCCTTCTCCCCGGGTTAGAGAGGGGAGGATAAAAAGTAAAGCATGGAAATCTCTATAACACCTACACCACCGTATCCCATCAACCCCCCAGGTTCTGTCTACCTATGCGTGCACTCACACCACTCCACCACTCTACCCCCCACCCCCCTTTATCTAAATCTTTGCATCCTTCACCGTATGAATACATGCATTAAAATGATCCCAAG
>OU426858.1:8274707-8284707 GCA_911387685.1 Dolichovespula media
TTTCCTTGTAATTACAAACATTCTCGTGTATAGTCTTTCTCCAAGCTGGCATCCTAACTTTGCAACCGACCACACTGTGACCGCATTCGACCAGATCGTTCTGATCGTGGCGTAGATCCGTAGGTAATTTATTATCCTCCATGTGCGGTCGGAATTGGCATCTGCAAATCGTATTCGTTTTTGTAATTGGTTATGTAAAATCTTTTTTGCAAACAAAAAAGGAAGAAAGAAATGAAAGAAGGAAATGACCAAAAATGGCCGTTATAATATGCAATTGGAAACATATTGTCGATTATCACGTAATACGAGCGACAATTAATTTTTTATATTAATCAATATATCCACACACACACACGTGTGTGTGTGTACGTGTATGCAGTAACCATTTATTTAATAGAATATTTTAAATTGGTATAAAAGTACCGACCACGGCGATTGAATAAAAGTGATCAAAAGAAAGAAAGAAGGAGGAAAAAAAAAAAAAGATAAAAAAAAGAAAATATCACCTTTTTATAAAAGCTCTTCAACGAGAACGGGAGTGGGATAGGGGACGGCGGGGTTGGAGGGAGAGGAGTATACACTTAAATTATCAATCGACAATTCTATATATATCTGTCGTTGTCGAGTGAATTTAAAAAAAAAAAAAAAAAAAGAAAAAAGAAAAAAAAGAGTGGACGTCGGTCGAAATGGAATATATCAATCGACAGGTATTCAAAATGGCTTATCAAATATTTACCCGTTCGCGATATTAACGTTAAGAGTACTGGAGTGATTTCGAGTGAAGATAAATGGTTGCATGCGAATAAAGAGTGAAAGAGAGAGAGAGAGAGAGAGAGAGAGAGAGAGAGAGAGAAATATGAGGGTGGTTTTTTGATGATCGCACTCGCTTAAGCGAGGAGGAAAGGGAGGAAGAAGGGGGTGGATAAAAAAAATCTAAAAAATTCTCGTTTATCAATTCGAATGGGCATAAGTTAGAGTCATGATATTTTACAAAAATATTTTTAAAAAAAGAAAAAAAAAAGAGAAGTGAACGCGAAAAAGAAAAAAAAAAACGAAGGAGGAAATAAAATATTTCGAGGATTTTTTTGGCCCCTTTACCTGGATTCGTGAAGTAGACGAAGGTGTTGTGGTATTTTGATCCAACATCCGAGATACGAATAAGCGCAAGGAAACAGTTGTGGGTCCTCGGGTGGCATGGGCATCCTCCAGGGGTGGTGGTGACCTCTCTCACGATTTAAAAATTCGTTGTCGTTCATCGGAGGCGCGGTCGGATAAATCGGACAGGGATAATTCGATGGCATTGGTTGTAACGTCGGGTGTGGAAAGTAATGCGTGGGTGGGGGCGGGGTGTGCGAGGAAGCGCCAGCACTTCTTTCGGGTGAAATCTCGATGTCGAGGGCCGATTGACAGGTCGGACAACCGTAGAAGTGGGGTTTGCAACGATAACAAATCGTGTGACCGTTCGAGCAAGAAAATCTCGGCGTTAATTCCATCTCCAAGAGGCAAATCGGACAGACCCCCTCCATCTTGAATTTTTCGTGAAGACTCGGATAAAGGCCGTCCATGATGGTAGTAGTAAACGTCTGCTGGAAGGAAAAAAAAAAAAATAACAATGAAACGATATTTTTTTTCTTTTCTTTTCTTTTCTTTTTTTTTTTTTTTGCTTTTAGAAAAGGACAAATAGGAGAAGAGAGATTCTTCTTTCTTCGTTCGTTTATTCATTTTTTATTTTATTTTATTTTATTTTATTTTATTTTATTTTATTTTATTTTTTTAATCAATCCGTCATATGGCATTATTACAAATCACAATTTCTCCTCCTTTTATTATCCCGTGAACGAATTGATAGTTACGATTCGCGGAGTAGTTTTGTCGTCGCGTCGAAAAAAACTGAAAATGGAGATTACTCGATCGTACGCGAACTACGTTCTTGAAATTTATTTCTTATTAACCGTTTTTCTCTTTCTTTCTTTCTTTCATTCCATTTTTTTTCTTTCTTTCTTTTTTCTTTTTCCTCTCTATACCTTTCCGGCCTCGGAGTTATCACATTTTAAAGAAAACAGATGGAACTTACTTGCTCGACGATATTTCGCTTTGCACGTTGAAATTTGAATTGCCAGCACGTAAGAAAAGTGGACCGAGATGAGTAGTAGATGTAAGAAATAAAAAGAAGAAGAAGAAGAAGAAGAGGTGGAATATAATATATATATATATATATATATATATATATATATATATATATATATATATATATATATATATAGAGAGAGAGAGAGAGAGAGATGGAGATGGAGATGGAGAGAGAAAGAGAGAGAGAGAGAGAGAGAGAGAGAAAAGAAGAAAAAAAAGAAATCGTTGTCACGAGAACAACGTAACTCCGTCGTAGAGAACCTCGACTAGCTAGCTAGGTACGTTCTGTGTCATCGCCGAGCTGTCACCGTTCCCTTATCTGGCAAGACCGATAGCAAGACTTTATCTGATAAAACGTTTCGCTCATGATAGAATCGTTTCCAACGCTACGAACGTCTTACCGAACGTTCGCTTGCCAAGAAATACAATTTGTTGCGACGAAATAAAATAAGAAAAAAATAAGAAAAGAAAAGGAAACAAAAAACTTCCCTCTCTCTCACTCTCTCTCACTCTCTATCTATTTATATATGTATATATATATATATATATATATATATATATATATATATATATATATGTATGTATGTATGTATGTATGTATGTATCTATCTCGTTATCTCTATCTCTTTCTCCTTATTATTGCGTTTTTCGTGTAAACAAATCGTGTGTTCTATTTGGAATTTATTGATAAGAAAAAAAGAAAATAAATAAATGAAATAAAATGAAAAATGAAATATAAAGAAAAAAGGGAAAAAGATATATGACGAGGAGGATCCGAAAATAATAATAATATATTAATAATAATAATAATAATAATAATAATAATAATAATAATAATAATAATATTATTATTATTATTATTATTATTATTAATAATAAATTAAATCATCGAATAATGTTAATCAATAATTATATTTATTATTATTATCATTATTATTATTATTATTATTATAATATGGAATTCGTTTTTTTCCACATATGAGGAGAATTTTATTCAACTTTCTCTTTCTTTTCCTCTTTTTTTTTTTTCTTCCGTTATCTCGTTCGTTATCATCATAATCAGAACGATTCAATTAATTCGATTATATCGCTTTTCGCTCGAATCGACTCAGTTTCTCTCTCTCTCTCTCTCTCTCTCTCTCTCTCTCTCTCTTTCCTTTTCCTTTCTCTTTTCTTTCTATCTTTCTTGATTTTTTTTTCTTTTTTTCGATTCGCCCACGTCGATACCGCAGTTTCTTTTCGACAAGGTCAATTTTAATACCGAACGTTGTCGTTGAACCAAATTACGAATGGAAGAGAGAAAGAGAGAGAGGTAAAGAGAGAGAGAGAGAGAGAGAGAGAGAGAGAGAGAAGGTCGAATTTTTATCTGAAATTTGTGCTTGTTAGATCGGTGACAGTTAATTACGCATGAAAAATCGGTGTTGGGTTTGGTGGGCCCACCACCTAACCGAGCGCGAGTATAAATACGTCTATATATACGGTGTCGCATTCGGTTTGTCCCGAGAAAGATGGATGCCAGCTGTCATCTCCGAATGGAAAGCGTGAATTATTGCGCGTTATCGCAAGTAATATTATGGGTGCCCACCCTCAAAGATATATCTCGTTACGTACATTTCTTTCTATCTATCTTTCTTTCTTTCTTTCTTTCATTTTTCCTTTTCTCTCTATTTCTCTCTCTCTCTCTTTCTCTATTTCCTTTTGTTTTATTCTTTCTTCTATCCCATCGGCCGTATCAAAAACGTTTATTCCGTCCGGTCGATCCTTCGATTTCTCATCTCTCCTTTTGATTATCGTCTGATATATTTCTCTCGCTTTGTATATACGATGATATTTTAATGTAGGAGTAGAAGAGGAGAGAGAGAGAGAGAGAGAGAGAAGAAATTTACGATGATGTTAAAGAAAAAAAAAAAAAAAAAAAAAAAATAATAATAATAAAAAAGAAAGATTTATATCCGTCGTACGAATCGTTTTAAGTTCATTGCTACATTAAAACGATAATACCGACGATCGAGGATCGAAAGAAAGGAAGAAGGAATGGATTTTGTTTAGATCTCGTTGGAAACAAATTCCAGTGGAAACGTTTATTTCGCTACTTTTCTTTTCTTCTCCGTGTGTATAAAAATATCGTTTCACATCATCATATCCAAAAATTTAGAAAAATAAATTATATATATATATATATATATATATATATATATATAATTTTATATATAATAAAGATTGTGTTTAAAATATCCTATTGAACTGAAGAATATTATGATAGAGAGAAAGAGAGAGAAAGAGAAAAGGAAGAAGAAAGGGGAAAAAAAAACGTACGAAAGATTCGATCGGATATTAGAAAATATTTTTTTTTTCTCTTCCATTTCCAGCGCGAAATGCGGAATCTGCGAAATCAATATTCGCCGTGTGTTGTCTCCCCTCTCCCCCGGTTGCATCCATCCGCTTCGACGTACAGCAAAATGTGTATATAGAGATATATATAATACATATCCGTCCTGTATGTATATATATATATATATATATATATATATATATATATATATATATATATATATATATTACTTGTACGTACGGAAAGACTCGCACACAACGCAAAGCAAATACAAACACAAACGCACACACGTATATAGCGTATAGCGTGTATATCTATCGTGTGATATTTCACACCGAACGTTAGCGAGAGTACGAGCATTCAACCCTCTCCTCCTCATCCTCCTACACCTCCTACACCTCCTCGTTTGTGTTCCCGCGTGAAAATGTCACATCAAAGATATTCAAGCCAACGAGGTTGCTGGCCATTCGCGAAGCTAATACCGAAGTCCTGTCCATAAGTCACTTATGTAAATACAGGAGATGGAAACACGCGTCGTAGCGCGACGATGTAACGGCGCATATACATACATACATACATACATACATACATACATACATATATATATATATATATATATATATATATATATACACATACATGTCGCATATACGTGTAAATATGCATATACGCACATATAACCATGCCGTATAGAAAATTCAATTTGAAATTTCAACGATAAAATTCCCTCCCGCCCCTTCGCCTCCTCGCCTCCTCCTCCTCCTCCTCCCCCCACCGTGTGAAAGTCCGATTTCTTCGAATATACGAATCCTCTTCCTTCGGATTTGACGCATTGTTTATCGTCACGTACAACATTTTGTTGTACCGTCTCAGGTGTCATATCTCGCGTTGAAATTTTTCTTCGGACGAATTTATTAACGAAGATATCAACATTCGTCCAATTTCCTTGTTCTCTTTTTCTTTTTTTTTTTTTTTTTGGTTTTTTCTTTTCTCTCTTCCTCGAACGACGATATTCGATTCAGAATGCACGTAAAACTCGTCGAAATATGAATTCTTCTTTTATATCGTAAATTTTATGATACATACATTGTTTTTCGAATCGAATTTGTAAAACGTTTTTATAATTATTTTCTGATAAATTTGTTTGACAAAAGAAAAAAAAAAAAGAAAAAAGAAATGGAGCAAAGAAAAAGAAAAAGAAAATTTTTCCTTTTGTCCATCACGATTTACGATCAATCGAGTATAATTACGACGGACGATTTACGTGATTATTGTCGTCCGTCAGATTTATATTATCATTCGTAAAAATTAAAAAATAAAAAACAGAAAAAAAAGCTCGAATGCATAATTGAAACAACACGTAACATACGACGCAACGTTCTATTATTTCTCATGTCTCGATAATAAGTATGACATTTTATCTTTTCTCTTTTTCTTTCTTTTTTTATTTTCGGAATATAAAGGAACAGGGCAACGGCATAGGGAGAATTTAACGAACGTACATGCCTGTACCGATTTATTTTTATATACTCATTGTTCACAGTTTTTTAATAGACCAATGGAAAAGATGTCGGTGGACGGATGGGTATTGAAAGGTTTCACAAAAAAAAAAAAAAAAAAAAAAGAAAAAGAAAGAAAAACTGTTTAATGAGATCCTCGTCTCTTCTTTTGCCTTTACGTTCACCATTGGCGGGGATCTCCGTTGAAAGGGACGGAAGAAAAGGGCCGATGAGGGAGAAAAAAAAGCGAAAAAATCGAGCAAAGCCTCTCACGATTGCCTATCTTCTCTCTCTCCCCCTCTCTCTCTCTCTCTCACTATCTCGTTAATATCCAAGAAGTTCACGTGGCATTAAAGAAAAAAAAACGCTTGCGTCTAATATGCGTTTCTATTTTCGTTCAATTTCTTCTTAAATGTATTTTGTAATCTATTTTCTTAATGTATAATATTTTTCTTTTTTTTCTTCTTCAAACGGCACCATCAAACTTGAACAATTTTCGAACGAATATCTCGCGAATATTTTCACTTGTATATTTCTCGTTTGTTTGTTTGTTTTTTTTTTTTTTTTCATTTTAATTTTATCTCGAACGAGTTAATCGATGCTCCAACATTTTCGTTTCAATTTAATCGTAATTACATTAGTTTCCCTCTCTTGTTTTACTTTTATTTTTATTTTTATTTTTATTTTTGTTTCGTTTTGTATTCTCTCTCTCTCTCTCTCTCTCTCTCTCTCTCATCGCGATATTAAATTTGTAACAAAAATTTGTAAATAATAATCGTTATTATACGACGGTGAATTTGATGTGGTGGGGCAGAGAGGGAGGAGGGTCCTTCGAATCTTGAAACGTCCACGATAATAATGGATGCCGATTGGTCCAACGTCTAAACGCATCTCGAATGCAATTGTATAAAGCGAGGGAGGGGGTAGGAGGGGCGTGTACATATATATATATATATATATACTAATCGAACGGAGAGAATCTAATCGGTCCTGTCTGTTTGATGGATCGAAAATATATTCCCTCTTCACTTCTGTGAGTTCTTACGATGAAAACCGATCTATCTTTTTTTTTTCTTTTTTTTCTCTCGAAGGTCGCGTTTATATCGTCGGTCGATCCGACGTAGGCGAGTATTCGATTACAACGGCCAACAATAAGAACAGGCAGTAACGCGTCGTTCAAAGGAGAACGAGACGATTGCAATTTTCGATTTGAAAATCGATCAAGGTCAGAAAGTGGTACCCCCCTTATATTCATTGGTATTGTCGTTCGAGCACCTTTTTACTCGAATTTCTTCTTCTTCTTTTTTTCTCTTCGTTTCTTATCTTTTTTTTTCTCTTTTCTCTCTCTCTCTCTCTCTCTCTCTCTCTCTCTCTCTTTCTGATTCTTTATAACGATAAAATGCGTCGACTTAAATGGTGTGTTAAATGGTGTGTGCCATTAAAAATGCGTCGACTTAAATGGTGTGATAGGGAGAGAGAATAGAGGGGGCGGACGTGCGGGGGTGAGTTTCGAAAGATAAAGAAAGAGAGAGAGAGAGAGAGAGAGAGAGAGGGATAGAAATTACCCTAAATTCTACTAGTGAATGTACGCTGATTTATTGAATTGCAAACGAGCCTTTCTGAATCGTCGTTCATTACGTCGATGCGTGGAATAAACGCTGAACTATGCGAATCGTTTTCTCTTCGTCGCGTCGTGCAAGAGGGGAAGGGGTCGTAGGAACGTTTTTAGGGTCGATGGCTATGAAATTTTGTTTTGTGTTTCTCGATTTCTCCGCTAATTTCTCCTGCTTTAGCGGGTGTTAAACGTTCGTTCGATTTAATCGCCACGCTTACTCGTACATAGACACGACAACACTAAGCGCGGGAGCTCGTAACGAATAAGCAATAATTTTCTTGCGAATGAAATTTGTCGAAATTTGTCGCGGGATATTTTCCATTATATTTTTATATATAAATCTTAAAGTATTTAATCTCGCGTGGGTTTTTTTCTTTTTTCTTTTTTTTTTTTTTTTATTTAAATTGATTTGATATACGATCGAAAGATTAATTAATATGATTACGAGATATTTTTAGATAATTTTTGAAGTCGATCGGAAATTTAATTGTTATTATTATTTTTTACTCGAAGTCAAACTAATCTTATTATTATTATTATTATTATTTTTATTATTATTATTATTATTATTATTATTATTATTATTATTATTATTATTATTATTATTATTATTATTATTACGTTCGTCGTAGTCGAGGTTTTTTCCCTCCCCTCCCCTCCCCCACACCTCTCTTTCGATGCCAATTGTCACGACCGTAATTGCTCGTTCCCGAAATATTTTTAAATAACAACTCGAACATCAGTGTCGTTATCTTCCTTTTCTTCCTTGATTAAATTAAATTAAATTAATATTATTATTACGCCAGTGGGATCCTTTTACGTCCTTTTTTCGATAATAAGTGTCGACTGAGCGTTCTCCCTCTTTCGTTAACTTCTAAATCATCGATCGATAACGTTTTTTTTTTTTTTTTTTTTTTTTATAATCGTAAAGAGATCTCATTGAAAAGAAAATATATATGTATGAATCGATAACGCGTTTAATCGCGAGAGATTATTATTATTAAAAGAAAGAATAAAAAAGAAAGAAAAAAAGTCATAACACCGGATATTATGACGTGTAATAATCGAAACGATACCCCCTAGTCGATATATCGTCAAGATTTTCCGCATCGAATTCGTCGAATTCTCTGAGATGTGCCAGTCGGGCGGGGAGAGAGGGGGAGGTTATAGAGGTATAGTAGAACGATACAGAAGACAGAGAGAGAAGGAAGGAGGGTTGTCTGGTTGCGCAATATGTCGCATAATTTGACCATTCCTCGTTCCACGCGTCTCTTGAAAAATGCTTCGAAGGGAACAAAGTTCGAACATATGTAGGGCTTCTAGTATGTACGACGCGTAGTTACATATGAACGATACCGTTCTATACGAGAAAAATTATATATATATATATGTGTATATGTATATGTGTATATATATATATATATATATATATATATATATATATATATCGAAATATCTATGTATTGGTGTGTAAGCAGGAGGAGGATAGGTTGGATACGCGAATTCGTTTTTTCATCTTCAAAGAGGAAAGTCTTTAAAAGTTAATCCTTCAGAAGGAGTATAAGAATTGCCATATTTCAATTTTAAACGAAGTATTAGATATATATATAAGAGAGAAAAGATTAAAGAATACAAATCAAGAAGACAAATGCGACGTTTCTATTCCTCAACGATATAAATATAAGTATATATATATATATATATAATACATAACCATACACTTTGATTCTAATCTTTGATTATTTAACTTTAACTATTTTTTTTTTTATTTATTTGATCTTTTTACCTTATTTTATTTGTTTTACTTTTATTCGTATTCCTTTATTTCCTTTTTTTTTTTTCGTTACCCTCGTTAACCTAACGCGCGTCCGTCCGTTCGTATAAATTTTTTTCTTCTACGAGTACGATTCAACAAAACAAAAAAAAAAAAAAAAAAAAGAAAGAAAAAAGAATGGAAAAATAAAAAATAATGCCCAATAAAAATTGTCAAAACAATTTTTCAAATCTATCCGCAGATTTATTTATCGAAGATTACAAAGCTTTTTATTTTTTTTTTCTATTTATCTTTTCTCTCTCTCTCTCTCTCTCTCTCTCTCTCTCTTTTCTTTCGTTTACAAGATTTACATCCAAAGAAAAAGACGAAACGTCATCATCGGTCGAATCATAAGTATGTAAAATAAAGGCGTGCCCTTTCTTTTCTTATCGAAAGATTTACAAAATTTCGTTGGGGGGACGTTTAAAAGGAAACCAAAAAAAAAAATTAATAATAATAATAATAATAATAATAATAATAATAAAAATAAACAAAAAAAATTATGATAAAAATGAAAAAAAAAAAACAAATAATAATAATAACAATAATAATAATATGAAAAAGAAGGGGAAGGAGGAAAGAGAATGAAAGAGAATATTTAAATTTTGATT
>OU426858.1:8297207-8302207 GCA_911387685.1 Dolichovespula media
TCTCCACCCCGCAACAAATCACCCTTCACGTACGTCGTACTTATTCGTACTACAGTTCGACTTGGAGTTCCTCCAGCTTTTTTCCCCAACGGATTGTTGTCCGCCATACTCTTTCTGATATGCGACAGAGATAGAATTACGTGAGATTTGAAGGATAGAGAGAGAGAGGGAGAGAGAGAGGGAGGGGAGGGATGAAAATATAAGTAGTAAAAAAAAGAAGATAGAGAAATGTTGGACGATCCACTTGAACGATCGAGAAATGGAGAGAGAGTGAGAGAGAGAGAGAGAGAGAGAGAGAGAGAGAGAGATGGGAAATCTCGGATGTAGTAATGATTTTTCAAATAGTCTTTTAAACTCGTGTATTCGTAAGTCAAGTGAGTAGGAGAAATCGAATAATCGATTTTTTTTTTTATAAGAGGATAAAAGATTCGCCCGTTTCGTTCGCTTCGTTCGGGGCTACGTTTTTATTATTACTCCGTTTTATCTCGTAGAAACACGACTTCGAGTGCTACCAAAGAATATTCTTGAATTATCGATTGCTTTCCTTTTTTCTTTCTTTTTTTTTTTTTTTTTTTACCCTCCCACCCATCCCCCTAACCCTATCTCTTCCTTCCTTCCTTCCTTCCTTCTTACCTTCCATTATCGATGAATTCTCGTTATAGGATTGGCAAGTTTATGTTACCGAATCTTGTTATTAAAACGTCTTTCCAATGTTGCATTCTGTCATGGTTTTTATGGCGAATGAAATCGAACTGTTAAGGTATATATATATATATATATATACCTATACATACATACATCTATATATATATATATATATATATATATATATACACCTATACATATATATATATATATATATACACCTATACATATATATATATATATATACACCTATACATATATATATATATATATACATCTATATATATATATGTATGTATGTATGTATGCACATAATGTACTTAGGTGTATGTATCTCTATATACGGTTTCGTTGAGCGTTTCTTATCGATTTTCCGATAGACCATCACCATTTGGAAGGATAAAGTCAGAATGAGTCATAGAGTCGTCGTCGGGTAAAGTGCAGTTGCATAGAAAAAACAAAAAAAAAAAAAAAAGGAAAAAACTAAACTGCTAACTCCTACGATCGAGAGAGAATTTGTTATCTCTTTAAAAGGGCGATTCGTATATAGATCTAGATTTGAGGTTCACCGTGCTTTTTCTTAACGTACCGTGTAATTCATTCTCTTTTTCGCTAAAGCGAGAGAGAGAGAGAGAGAGAGAGAGAGAGAGAGAGAGAGAGAGAGAGAGAGAGAGAGAGAGAGAGAGAGAAGAAGGACAAAGGTAAAGGTAAAGGTAAAGGTAAAGAAATAAAGAGAAAGCTTTGAATTGCATTCTTTTTTATCACCCTCTCTCTCTCTCTCTCTCTCTCTCTCTCTCTCTCTCTCTCTCTCTCTGTTTTGAATTTACACGGAAAATGGTATCACGATATTTGCGTATGACGTCTCACTTTGAAACCATTTTTGTCGATAGCCGAAATCTATCGGGTGTCTCTGTTTCATTTTATCGCTTGTTTTTTCTTTTTTTTTTTTTATTTGTTTTCCTCTTGTATCTCTCTTTAATCCTACATTATTCTCCTATACATTTTACTCTTCCTCGTTACGTTAGTAACGTAGTAAGGGGGGGGGGAGGGGGTGGGGAGAGGAGGAAAAAAGCGCAATTAATATTAATAAAATTTTATTAACAAGAGACATGAATATTCAATTAAAACTCATCCTCCCCTCCTTAATCAAATTTTCGGACCGCTCCTTTATTCTCTCTCTCTCTTTTTCTCTCTTTCTCTCTCTCTCTCTCTATTTCTCGTAGCTTTTGCAATTAGCGTGAAACGCATTTCAGCGCGTTACTTTCTTCGTTTTCACTGTATTTCTCTTGGTTTACCCGGTACCGATTTACTTTGCACATATGTAGGTGTAGATCTCACACTAACGTTACACCGTCTATAATCTGTCTGCTCGTTTTTCCTAATGAAACGCAAACGCGCTCGCCCACCCGCCTGTTTGCTCCCTGAAATTCTAATTTCGTCTCTCTCTCTCTCTCTCTCTCTGTCTCTCTCTTTCTCTCTGTTTCTCTCTCTCTCTCTATCTATCTATCTATCTCTCTTTCTCTATCTCTCTATCTGTCTTTTTTTTTGGTATATCTGTCTCTCACCTTGTTTCACTTATTTTCCAACCTTGTCCCTCTCGTATCTCTTTCTTCGTATTTCTATATATATATATATATATATATATATATATATATATATATATATATATATATATATATATATCTTTTTCTTTCTCACTCTTTCACTTTTATTCTATTTTGTGATTATACATGCAAGTCACCAGTATACCTTTCATACCAGTTGAAAATGTAAATACATAGAAAAGGACGGAATTATATATATATATATATATATATTATATAGAATTTTATATATATATATATATATATATTATATAGGATTATATATATATATATACATAGGTCTTTTATGAAGATTTTTCGATGTGCTCGTTTGTGAGTGGTTCGAACGAAACGATTCCACTTTCGTTTTACGGGACAAAGAGAGAAAGAGAGAGGGAGAGAGAAACGACTATCGATCTCTCGAAATTCTTCTCTCTCGCCTTCGTTATGCACCTCGGTCAGATTCGTTTTATGTAGCTGTAATACGATATACACACCCGGTATATGACGTTAGCGAGAGAACAGCTCGACATCGGCTCTCTTTCCCCTTTTTCTAGTTTATTCGAACCTACATGGTTTTATTGTTCTTCTGTTTTTTTCTATTTTTTTTTTTTTTTTTTGTAATGCATTTTTGTTCGTTCGTTCGTTTGTTCTCTCTCTCTCTCTCTCTCTCTCTCTCTCTCTCTCTCTGTCATTCTCTTTCTTTCTTTTTTTCTTTTTTGTTTATACTTTGCATTCACCGTACGACTTCCATTATTTTTTTAGTCGTGTCACCTTTTTTTTCTTTCTTTTTTTTTTTTATTTACGATTCAGTAACATTCACATTTTTCTTTCTTTCCTTCCTGTTATATAGACGTGGAGAAACGTTTCCTTGGATTTTTTTTTTTTATACAATTTATAGTGACTCGTTCGAGCGTCACTTCCGGTAAATGGGATAAAACAAAAGCTTTTATTATATATATATATATATATATATATATATATATATATATATATATATTTTAATTATTATATAGATAGATCTTTTTTTCTTGTTCTCTTTTCTTTTCTATTTTTTTCGAAGAAACATTTCCCGAAAAAAGGATTTGAAATGATTTATTATATCGTACCCGTTTTCAATTCATAGGAAGTAGGTCGCGGTTTTATTTATTTATTTTTTTTTCAAAAGTATTACGCAAATAGACTTTTTTTTTGCTGCTTCGTCTTCTTCCTTTGCGAAAGAAATATTTCTTGAGAAAAGAAATTTTTAAATAATTTACTTTGTACATGCGATCTTTTCTTAAGTATTATAAGAACCGTTGAAAAGGGTTTCATAGAATTTATTGAGATTTATTCGAGCGTCACTTCCGGTAAATGGATTAAACTAAATATATATATATATATATATACACACACACACACACGCATTTATTTACTTTTTTCGTAGGAAATATTTCTTAAAAACGTTATTAAAAATATTTTACCTCTTGCGTACGATCTTTTCATGAGAGCTACCCACCGGGAAGAAAAAAAAAGGGGGGGGGGAAAGAAAGAAAAAAAAAAACAGGATTTAGCTGGCATTTTCAGGCAAACGAAATTTTTAGACGAGGAGAAAATAGGTAGAGGGAATGGTAATAAAGGAATGGGAAGGAGTAACGTCTGAAGGGTTGAAACGAAAAATACAAAGAGAAATGCGCCCCAGTCTGTGTTTATGTATCTATAGTTACGTACCTCGTGTCTCTAAGTGGACGACGTATATATTCATGTACGTATGTATATTTACACACACACACACATATATAATATTTATATATATATATATATATATATATATATATATATATGCCGTTAGTTGCACTTATAAATCGCTTAATCGCTGCTTTTCACGGATCACGAAGTTTAAGGAAAACTTTTTTCCCTCCCTCCCCCCCCCTTACCCCCTTATCCCGCAAACCTCTTACAACCACCTTCGGTTAACCTTTGAACCGTCCTCCACTTTGAGCACACTCGAAACACGCGAAACCCCCGCGATTTCTTCCCTTAACTTATTGAGTCACGAAGAAGTAGGTAGCTCTCCTTATTTCTCGTTTATAATATTCGATATTGTTTGTACATATTTCTTTTCTTTTTTTTTCTTCTTCAATTGTAGGAATCTAGCTGAAAAAGAAATTAGTAAGAGTTTAATTGATTGATTCATTTTTTTTTTTTTTTTTTTTATAACGATATATAAAGCAAACGAGACGGACGGGGTATTATTTATCACACGTTCGTGCCATTGTTTAATTCAATTCAATTCAATTCAATTTGTTCATTTTCTTTCTTTATTTTTATTTATTTTTTTTTTTCTTTTCTTAAATAAAATTAAAAACTCTCTCAACCGATCCCTTTCACTCGTCTCATCTTCGACTCCAGAAAAATTTCAACGATTATTTTTCGTTATGCATCGACGAGAGAAAGATTATTTTGAAGGGTCCATTGTGAAAAAATTTCGACGAGGTAACGAAACGTGAAAGGAGATTAGACGACGCGACACGTACCGACACAAATCTCATTCACGTGGATGTGTGTTCTCACGAAAGTATCGGATCGTAAAATCGTTCGCTTCTTTTCACTTTGAAAAAGTCCCTGGTCGCGACGAGAAAACGGAAACAGACGACGCGTTTCCGTCTCGTCCCAACTCTCCGCATAATCCATGACGGGTTGTCCGTTTCTGTAAAGTGAGACGAGAGATCGATTGGAAACGTATGAAAAGGGAGAGAGAGAGAGAAAGAGATATAACGAGAGCGAGAGCGA
>OU426858.1:8312207-8317207 GCA_911387685.1 Dolichovespula media
GAATGTGTTCAGTCTCGTAATCCCGAATCATAAATGTTTTATCTTTTCTTTTTTTTTTTTTTTTTTGAAAGCGTCATATCATTCGTTTTTTGTTCTTAGGAGACAAAATCAATTCGTTAATGCGCTTGTTAAACTTCGAGGTTAATATTTATTTAATTGAAAAATTGTATTAATAATAATTTTTTGCACTTAGAAACGACGGAATGAGCGTTGGATGTTATTTCATTTCTCTCAACCGATTCGCATAATGGCACTTGACTTTAAAATCACACGTGCTCTCGTACGTCTGTATTTTTTAAAAGTCATTTCGTTGTATTTTTATTTTTTTCTTTCTTTTTCCTTTTTTTTTTTTTTCGAGAGAGATAAAATTAATTGCTAATTAATACGTGGTACAAGATTAATACGTATTAAAAATACATAATTTTTGTTTTCGTTTGTTTTCCTTTTCCTATTGTTTTTCTCCTTCTTCATCTAAACGTTAAGTTATCGATTAACTCGATTAAATATATTTAAAGTGTAAAAATATCGATCGTTATTAATAACCTCAATTCGTTTTTATTTTCTTCGCCCTTTCTAAATTGGCCTTTCTGTTTCGTGAAAGAGACAAATATATATATATATATATATATATATATATATATATATATATGTATATATATATATATATATATATATATAAGGGGTGAGAGTTTTTATCGGGATACGGTACTGTCGTAAAAGCTTTTAAACCTTCTAAGTTGTAGACCTCGCGAAATACACACCGAGGGATAAAATCAAGAGTGACGAAGAAAGAAAAAGAGAAAGAGAAAGAGAGAAAGAGCGAGAAGGATCGGCCATGAAATTATTTTCACGCTCGTAAAAGGCTCGTTCTCGTTCCAAAAACCCTTGAAATAAAGCGACTATAGCGCATTAGGATATATATATATAATATATATATGTACATACATGTGGTTCGTATTCTTTGACACCTGTTTTCAAGACTGTATCTATTTTCTTTCAAACGTTCACCTAAGCCAATGATTAGGTCTAGGATTAAAACCGTACTAATTTCTTCGAGTAATATTACCATTTTAAAATCGAAGTATCGTTAGTTTTGTACCATCCTCATCAATGATATAAGAAAAAATTTATTCATTTAATTTTATCGAAGGCAAGATAATTGTGATCTTGTTTAAGATTTAAATGGTTCTTTGTTTTTTTTTATTTTCGACTTTTCAATTTTATTTTTGAAGAGTTATACAAAGAAAATTTAATAATAAATTTTAATGATTTTTATTTATTTATTTTTTTAAATTATTGACTAAGTTAAACTATAGATTTAAAAAATTTAAATAACAAAATCTTTTTTATTCACTTTGTTAATCAACTTCTAATAATATATCCCCTGTAACATAAATAAAATATCGAGGAAGAAATTTCGTCGATATTCGATTTGGGCCTTTTTAAAACTCATTATTATTATTAATAATATTATTTTAATTTTTTATTTTTTATAGACAATCTTGCGATTAATAGATAATATCGGAAAATTGTTTAATTATTTCTTTTCTGAAAATAACAGACCAATTGATTTTATTATATAGCGTAGATCTGATAACAGTGTAGTGGTGTACACGAGTAAGTGTAGCCTTTGTTAAAAGGCTTCAAAAATAAATTGTCTTAAAGGGAACCAGAGTTCTTATTCCGTAGATATGTGCGTGCGCGCAATAGAGTCCTTCTTGAAGAAAATAATACTCTCTTTCTCTCTCTCTCTCTCTCTCTCTCTCTCTTTCGTAGATATCCTTTCGAGTCACGTAGAGTTTCAAGACACACGATCCTGTCTCTGAAATTACAGTTGCAGTTAGAGGTACAAAATGCTAGTACGAGAGTATGATCTTTCTTTTTTCCCTTGACACTCGATGCCAAAAACGTTATTCCAACGTCTGTGTGCATAATACCGAAAAAGTAAGAAAGAGTGAGAGAGAGAGAGAGAGAGAGAGAGAGAGACCCTTCAAGGTTTAAAATTCTACAGTCGAACGTGATACGAAATCAATGCAGACCGTCAAATACCTTAGAGTCTCCTTGTATGTATATATATATATATATGTAGATAGATCTCGTGGATGTACGTGATTCCTTCTTAAGGGTGTGCTATATATAGGGTGACTCATAAATATTCTCTCTCTATATATATATATATATAAGTTGTCTCAAAAGTTTCTTTCGCTATCTGCACTTAACTGCATTATCTGGCAGTGTTTAAAAACGTAAGAAACTTTTGGCACAATCTATATGTATAATATTAATACCTACGTATATATATATATATATATATATATATATATATATATATATATAATATTTTATATATAATGAATATGAACAAAAAGAAATATATATATATATATATACATATTTATGTGTATTTTGCAATACGAAATAATTTCAAACTTTTTTCATTTTACCAAATATTTCAAGCAACGTTAATATCAAACTTTTTCAGTTCGGATTTTTATTCGACAAGATTTCAAGTGGTCATTTCATTTTGATTTTGATTTTTACATCTATTTTTGATTCCCTTCTCTTCCTCTCTATCCCATCATCTTCAGCGGTAAATTAAATATTAAATTGGTCGAAACTTTGAGGTTATTACATTGAAAAATGTAGGGATATAAATATGATAATGTGTAATGTACTTCTCTCTTTCTCTCTGTCTGTCCGTCTGTCTGTATCTAACGAGTCCTGCGAACCACCCCATATATCATAGTTATCCGTGTAACTCGTCGAGCTATTCCAAGACATGACGTCACGCTCAGACCGATTTTACTCCCTAAAGCCACGTGACCGAAATACCGATGGTGAACGGAGACGTTGAAAGATTCGAAGAAGTTCTTGTTACATGTGTATGTAGATACGTATTATATATGTATATATATATATATATATATACACATTTCAAGCACATGCATGAACGTCAGATTTGTTACTTCGTTGATGGAAAAGACGTGTTTGATCTTTTGATTTCTTCCTTCCTTTTTTTTTTATCATTTTTATTTATTTTTTTTTTTTTCTCTCTCTCAGCACGTCCTACCAATATTTCGATTTAACTCTAGAAAGTATCTTTCAAGTTTCATACGAAGAATATAAATTATAAATGTACGAATAAATGAATAAATAAATAGGTAAACAAATAAATTATATATTTAAATATAGACATACACATGTATTCAATGAGAAAAATTATTAAAATGTTCAAGCAATTTTAATTTAAATACACACACACACACGTGTGTGCTAAACAAAAGAAAAAAAAAACAAAAGAAAGAAAGGAAGAAAAGAATTAAAATGTCGATACAATTTGAATTTGAATACGAATGATAATAAATTTTAATAAAATATAATTATGATTATTCAATATGCTTGTATGCAATATAAAGGATTTAACGGGTACCCCGCGAATTAATCTCTATGACCTTTGGTTCATTGATGCAAACCATCTAGGCCCACTGCCTTTAATGATAATTCATGGGAAATGTTATTCATACCAGAAGTTCGTTCCAGGTTATCGCAGTAGCCCTCACCCTGGGGGTGGTCAGAGAAACGCACCCCTTGTGGCTCGCTTTCTCTCTCTCTCTCTCTCTCTCTCTCTCTCTCTCTTTGTCTTTCTCTTTCTCTTTCTCGTTCTCCTTCAAAAGCGAAGCAGGGGTTGTTAGATTAAACTCAAGCCCCTCGCGACGCCCCGGATGCCTCCGACGCCGCGACGAGTTAAAAACAGACAGGAAGAGCATGAGTCATCCTGCTCTTAGGATAAATTCGAACAACATTCGAACACGAACAAATAATTATTATTATTTCATTTCATTCGTCCCGTACATCATTCGTCCAATCCTATTTTGTATTCGTGGATATTTAATATATTTCGAGTTTATTTAATCGTTGAATTTTTAATGAATTACTGACAGCACCGTGAGCTGTGATATGAAAAAAGGGATTAAGTATTATGGAAAAATAAGAAACAAAAACAAAGAAAAAATAAATAAATGAATAAAAAATTGTCGATAACGAGATAAAATGTTTCGTGGTCAAAGTTTGTTCGAATCAAACGTCAAATCGTTGACCATTGCCTTTTGTATTTCTTAACGGATAGAAACCGAGGATAGAGTCGCTGTCAAAATTGTCTCTATCACTGAAACAAAAAGGGTTTATATTCATCGTCGAAGGGTAGAAAGTATATCCTACGAGTTAAGTATATGGGCCCATAGGGAATATATATATATATATATATATATATATATATATATATATATATATATCTCCACTGACGATCAGTTTGTTTTCGACGCGTTATAATCTACGAGGAATATAATATCGAAACTGTGTATCTCTCATCTCTCTCGAAGGTTTTGCCAAAGTCCTTTTCAAAGTGAAAACTTGAGAATTTGAAAGTTTTCTCGACGTGAATAACGCGAGAAGTGTGTGTGTGTGTGTTCGTGTGAATCGGTTATTCTCGACGACGTACGAATCTTTGCTCTCGATCTTTGAAATAAAGTTTGAAAAAGGAGGAGAAAAAAAATAAAAAAAAGAAGAACAAAATTTTTTATTCGTAAACGATTCAACCCGAAATGATACTTCCTATGTGTATGTTGTGTGTGTGTGTGTGTGTGTGTGTGTGTGTGTGTGTGTGTGTGTGTGGCATACGATAAAAAATAAATTCGATAAATTCGAGATGGAGTATATCGTTTCTTCTCGATCGAGTAGACGTGATCCAATCACGTTGAACCTTTGGGAATCGGTATAAGTAGAAATATGTATTTGATTGTATGTGGTTTTATCATCGTCAGAAAACGAGTCCTTTTGAGAAAGTATTTTAAATCCTTCGGTCGGAGCGTAAGGAAAGACAGACGGACGGACAGAGAGAAAGAGAGAGAGAGAGAGAGACACAGAGAGAGAGAGAGAGAGAGAGAGAGAGAGAGAGAGTAGTGGGGGTGAGAAAGGGAGAATCAGTTCACCCTTCTCAAACC
>OU426858.1:8322207-8324707 GCA_911387685.1 Dolichovespula media
TATTTATCTCTCCGGTCAGATCTGAATTATATCGCCCTTCGAATAAATTCGACGATACGTGACTTAGAAAAGAAAAGAAAAGAAAAGAAAAGAAAAAAAAAAAGAAAAGAAAAAAAAAGGATAGTCGAAAAAATTAATAAATCTCGGAATTTTCTTTCCTTTTCCTTTCTTTTTTTTCTTTTCTTCCCTCTCTCTCTCTCTCTCTCTCTCTCTCTCTCTCTCTCTCTTTTATTTCTTTTTCTTTAATTTAAGATAGAAGCCACACGAACGGTCGGGACTCATATCTCTCTCAGCGTGACGCCAATGGCGTATGTTCTCTCTCTCTCTCTCTCTCTCTCTCTCTCTCTCTCTTTCTCGTTCGCTCGCTTTATCTCGTTCTTTCTCTCGAAGCTTCAATTTCGGCTTTCGATTAAATCCGAGGACCGGTGAGTAGCAGCTCTGGTGCAGCCAATCTCGAACGACGCGGGTGTTCTTTGTGCGTCAACGCCGACGACGGATCTCTCTCTCTCTCTCTCTCTCTCTCTCTCTCTCTTTCTTTCTCTCTATGAATACCGTAGAAACGGAAGATCCATTATTTTATCGTACGCGATAACGCGCGCGCGAATAAAATAAAAAAAAAAAAAAAAAAACAACAATAATAATCGACGATTTTTCCCGTCAAATTACCGTTTCTCCTCGATCGATCCCATCGTCAATCCCCCCCCCCTCCCCCTCCCCCCATAGAATTTCTTTACGATGGGGGAAAATGGAATTCATTCGAAATTATTACGACGTTCTCGTAAATTCTGTGTCTTTCCATACTCGCTTCAAGTTCGATTAATATTTTTAAGTTACATCGATCGCGATGTTTACGAGAGAAAGAAAACGTAAAGAGAGAAGAAGAAAAGAAAAAAGAAAAAAACACAATCCAATTTTCTTTCTTCCTTCTTTTTTTTTTTTTTTTTAATTCTTCGCGAACTCCCTCGAATTCGATTATCGCGATTATCAAATTAATCGATACGTCGACGTGAGAAGAAAAGATGTTTCGCGGATGAATGATTAGGTTCGAGAATGAATGATAAGGTAGTAGTAGTAGTGAGCCGTCGGTGATATTGTAGTTTTGAAAATGAAACGTTCTGAGATCGTCGTAAGGAAGTTTTAATTGCGTTAGACGGCGGATAACTTGCTACTTAGAAGTAGGGCCAGTATTTGAATGTAATTACGAGCCCTTTGAAACGAGTTTCAGGAAGGTCCGCCTACTTACTTCCCTTCGCTACCACCCTCCCCGTGTACTACCCACCCACCAAACCACCCACCTCCCATCTCACTCTTTGTACACACCGTCCCCTTTTATTCAACGACACCATTCGACGTCTTCCAAGAGTAGTCCCAACTTTCAATTACGACGTTCTCATACAACCATGAGTTTTCTTTTCCCAAAGTATTTTCTTATAAAGTCTACACCTACATAAGTATGTACGTATGTATATATATATATATATATATATATATATATATATATATATATGTATGTATGTATGTATGTATGTATGTAGTTATGTATCTCTGTGTATGTGTGCATGTATGAATGTATGTACGTATGTATGTATGAATGTATGAATGTATGTATGTATGTATGTATGAATGTATGAATGTATGAATGTATGAATGTATGTATGTATGTATGTATGTATTTATTTATTTATGTATGTATGTATGTATGTATGTATTTATTTATTTATGTATGTATGTATGTGTGTATGTAAGTGAGTAAGAGGAAGACTAAGGAATGTAAAATAAAAAGAAGAAGGGTGGCGGGGGTGGGGGAAGAAGCTCTCGTGTCTCCACGCAAATTTAATTTGCCAAACCAGAAAACACGACGTGTATGTCCTTGAAGAATAAGAAGATGAAGAAAAAGAGGAAAGAAAGGAGGAATAAGAAAGAGAGCGAGAGAGAGAGAGAGAGAGAGAGAGAGAGCAACGACCCTTTGCGAATTTTTCTTTTTCACCCCCCTTCTCGCGACTTTTATCTCGTTAATTTTAAATGTCGTCTATAGTCATCTAACGTCTCTCTAAAGTGACATTTCCTTTTCTCTTGCTCCCTGAATTTGTGAAATTAATACTTTAATGCTTCCCTTAAAAAAGAAGAAGAAGAAGAAGAAGAAGAAAAAAAAAATAGAGAAGGAAGAGAATGAATAAAGTTATTGCATTATTTTTCTTTAATTTTTTCTTTCTTTTCTTTTCTTTTTTTTCCTTCGTCAAAGAATGAAAAAAAAAAAAAAGAAAATTAATAAAGTCGTTGCACTTTTGCGAAGTCAATAAAACTATCGCATTACGTGGCTTATTAAATTTTGAAGTTTTTTTTTTTTTTTTTTCTAAAATCACGCACGTTATGTTAAATTTTAATAAAAAATTCTTTCCTAACAATTTTCTTTTTTTTTTTTTCCCTCTAAATTTGAGGAAACCTCAACTTTTAATGCGTTATGTAACTTAGGGAAAAATTATGAAATTAAAGAAAAAGA
>OU426858.1:8327207-8332207 GCA_911387685.1 Dolichovespula media
TTTTTTTTTTCCTTTTTTTGCCCTCACCGATTTTCTTTGACGCGTTTCAAAGAGAAGAGAAAAATAAATCAAGAATCGTAGGATACGGTGTTCGGTTGGTTCGGTAAAGTTTTGGGATTGTAGGGAAGATCCTAGTGTTTACAAGAAGGATATCGGAAAATAATGCGATTCACGTTCGAACGCTCAGATTTTTATAGCTCCTAACATAAGAGATTCCAACCCTCTCTTAACGTCCTGCCGTGGGATTCACCTGAAAATCCGATACAAGAGATATATTTGCACGCACGGTCGGAGGTGTAGGCATGTAAGGGGTAGGAAGCGTGGAGTAGGACGTAGGACGTAGGACGAAGGGAGGAGGACGAGGAGGAGGAGGAGGAGGATGAGTTTGAGTATGAGGAGTATGAGGATCATATCTTTTTCCCCCTCTAAAATATTTCCATCCTTCATTTTCTCATAAAAGACAACCCGATCTGCCGTCTCTTTCGATCCCTCAAAGGATAAAAACCAACGAAAAACCCTTTCCGCTCGGTCGAGCATGATTCTGATATATATATATATATATATATATATATATATATATATATATATATTTTGTTACGTTATTATCAAGTTAAATAAATGTCTATTGCGATTGGATCATTTAGAATTAATGAGATTGGAACGAATTGACGGTATCGAATTAATTAAACGATTACGATTTAAGATCGGGATGGTATAATTAATATGGCGAATAAGGTAGAAGAAAATAAAAAAAAAAGAGAGAGAGAGAGAGAGAGAGAGAGAATATCAAAGAGATTAAATCGAAACGATAAGATGAAGTTACCCCCCTCTCTCTTTCTTTGCTGAAGGATGAAATTTATCTATTCGGTAGGGTTGATAACAGCTTTCCCCTTCCTTTGTATATATATATATATATATATATATATATATATATATATATATATATATATATATACTGCCACGTTAACTACCCCAAGATTTCTCTAACTCGATCACGAAGGAGGATACCTTTACCTACTGCGGTAGTAGCAAAATCCGCAGGATATAAACGTAGATGGTAAAGCGTGAGAAAAAGAAAGAAAAAGAGAGAGAGAGAGAGAGAGAGAGAGAGGGAGAGAGAGAATTCCTCTCTGTTATATACTTCGTATTTGCTAAATTGCCTGAGCCGCTTCGAGAGGCCAAAAACTCTTTATCCCAATAACCAACCCTTATTTCTTTCCAACGCGATGAACCTTAACGAGCGAGGAAGGACGACGGTAGCTAACGCACGAAAGTCAAATCCAATCTTGGATTCTAACGTAATTCGTTAAACCATTTAACTATATATATCTACTACGACGTATATAGGTATAGGTAATATATATATATATATATATATATATATGTACCTGTATGTGCGTGTCCATTTCCATTCTCGTCGCTTTTCGAAATTTCATTTCTCCCACTTGACCATCCGCCCCCTTACACCCCCGCCCCTCATTCCATCCCATCCCGTCTCGTCCCGTCCCGTCCCGTTCCGTCCCATTCCAGGATTCATCCCTATAACCGTCGTCTCAGTTCGTACGAACGATTTAGTATCATAGTTGTGGTAGAAATTGTAGGTAGTGGTAGTGGTAGTAGTAGTAGTGTAGTATAGGTTATCCGAGTTTCTCTGTCTCGGCAAGTTAGCTTTCGTACTTTCGATGGTCGACCGCACGCGAGACGAGGAACAACGAATCCCCTTTGCTAATTCTACGGCCAATTATGTCCTGACGTCGCGTGGTTTTACTCCTTTCTGGTTGTCCTCCTCTCTTGGGAGAAGAGGACCAAATTTCATTCTCTTTCTCTCTCTTTATATATGTATATATATATATATATATATATATATATATATATATATATATATATAGACACATATATATAGACACACACACACAAACACATGTATATATGTGTATGTATATATTTATATATATATATATATATATATATATATATATATATATAAGGGTGTCCTTCCTCATTCAGGCAGGATCGTCCCAGGAATTGTCCTTCCATCCTCCTTCGCGTTCTCTCTCGTCCTTTTACTCATCGTTATCCGTAAAGCGAGAAGCACAAAACCATCATCATCCCCTCCCCTCCTCCCGCTTTCTCGTCCCCGTTTATACTATACTAACGTCTAGTTAATACGAATCTCTCTCTTTCTATTTCTCTCTCTCTCTCTCTCTCTCTCTCTCTCGTCGTGATTGTATGCGCGTGTGCGCGACGGTGGAACGAAAACTGTCGAGATGGTTTCGGTAATGACCGTTTAACGCACAGCTTAGGGGTCGCTTAATTAATTATCTACATACGCGAGAGTTTCCTAAACTCGCAAGTGTCCGTGAGAATCTGATTCCTACTTTGTTGGTGCCTTTCCGGTATGGACATTGCCTTCTAATTGCCTTGCTTCCCCTCCCCCCTGCCCTTTCCTATTCCGTTACAGGATTTGGTTCATTCGAACCTCCGGAATTTTTAATTATCTATTATCGGGTAAACAAAGTTTGTTCGATTCATTTCACCTCATCGTTTATTTTTCCTTCTTTTTTTTTCTATTTTTTTTTTTTTTTTTTGAAGGGTGAGAGGGAGTTGGGAAAGGTATTTCGTTCGTTGGTTTTTTTTTTTTACTTTCTTTCTATTTTTTTTTTTTTTTTTCCGTTGACTCGCGTGAATCGGCATTCACGTTTAACGATGACAACGATGTCAGATATCAGATAATTGTCGTCCATGTCATTTGTACACTGGGGTATATCACGAATCATAAATTTCTTAATATGTGGTGGGGCATATCAACGAGGGAGTAAAAATATATTTTTCTTTTTTTTCTTTTTGTTTTTCTTTTTCTTTCTTCTCTTTTCAAACGATGTTATCTCGTAATATAGCGATGAATCATAACGATCGATTAATTGACGTTGGTAACTTTGACCTAGTAAATCGATTTTTGCGTTAGCTCTGTACGTTTAAACTTTATATAAACTGGAGAGAGAGAGAGAGCTCTTTTTTAAAGGGCTGTTATTTAACACGAGGTATAATCATTCGAAGAATGCATCGACGATTAATTATCGTGGAAACAATAATTCAGACGTTTGAATAACGTTGGCCAAGTAGGTGGGAAGGAGTGGGCGGGTGAGTGGGTGGGTGGGTGGGTTGGTAGGGGTTAGTAGCTCGTTGAAAGAGATTTTTAATTCGCACCGTTGGCGATAGCAGAACCAGCAGCAGCGCGTCCCTTTGTTCTAGCGTTTAGTTCCGGCCAGTTTGTGAGCATCCGTGGAACGAAGAACCAACCCCGTGCATTCAGACCCTAAACCACCCCTCGAGCCACCCCCATCCCTCGTCTCATTCTCTCTCTCTCTCTCTCTCTCTCTCTCTCTCTCTCTCTCCCTCCTGGTGCCATCCCTTTACGTGTGCCATGATCCGCCTACCGGCGCACCAACACTTACGTACTCGCTTGCGTCAGTGTCCGCTGTGTGGGTTTAGAATACGCGTATATCATTACATACCGGGTGTCCCAATTGAAATTTCCTCTTGCAATTTAAGACGTACCCTTTGATTACATCGCGGATTAATGGCACGAAGGGGAAGGCTGGGGGGCTGCGGCGATGGTAGAGCAGAGGAATGGTCAGACCTTTTTTCTTGTTTTTCTTTTTTGCAAGATTATTCAAATTAGTTAATTAAATCCTACTTATCTGTTCCAACGATTGAGCTGGTATAAATGTTTCTTTTCTTTTCTTTTTTTTTCTTTTTTTTTTTTTTTTTTTTTTTTTTTTAATGGGACAAAACGTTTCGTCGAATTTGTTTTGTTCCAATGGTTTAGGTTATCGGGAATGGCGTTTGGTTTTATTCGTTGTTACGGTTTTCTTCTTTTCATTCTCGTTCTTCTTCTTTTTTTTTATTTTTTTTTTTATTTTTTTTCATTTTTATCGAAATAAACGTACATCCCTTTAACGATGGGTTTACCGAAATGAGTTTACGGTGTGCACCCTTTATATAGAGACGCTTATGTACGTACACACACTCGAAGCGATGACCAAAGCCATAGTGGAAGGAAATCGCAACGAGCACGTACGGTCACGCCGGATTAAAGATTAAAGGATTTAAGGCGAATGGAGAGCCGAAAGTAGAGATAAAAAGAGACGGAGAGGAAAAGAGAAGAAAAAAGAGGAAGGCTCGAGCGCGTTAATGACACCGAATGCAATTTCATCAGTGTGTTTGACCCTACTCGAACTCGTAAGATAAAAAGAAGTTCGCATCGCCTTGACGTACGAACGTTTTCATTTGACGATTCCGACAACGTAGATATCAACAAAAACGAAAACAAAAAAAAAAAAGAGAAGGAAAAAGAGACCAAAAAAAAAATAAGAAATCACACGATATCTTCGTCATTTAAGAAGAAAGATTAGAGAGTACATTAATACGATTCTTGACGCGTTTCTCGATACAAAAGTTAAGTTTTGTTTTTACATCCTTTTTTCTCGATTAATTTGATTGTTGTGAATTTGTTTTATTTTTATTTTTATTCTTATTTTTGTTTTTGTTTTTGTTTTTATTTGATTAAAAGAGCAAGGAAGAAAAAAGAAAGCGAGGAAAGAATTTAATTAAATCGATTTCAACGTTTATATTAAAAAAAAAAAAAGAAAAGAATAAAGACAATTGTTTTTTTAGTTTCTAAATAACCTTGAAAAGGTTCTCGGCAGATTTTCCAATTCAAAGGTTTTATTTTTTTCGTTTGAAACCTTTTCTTTCGATTATTCTTATATAAAAAATAATTTATATATATATATATATATATATATATATATATATAATAATAATTTTATATATATATATAAAATAACTTTTATATATATATAAAAGTTAGATTTAAATATTTTATTAGATAAAAAAAAAAAGACAGCAAGAGAATTTAATGGAATCCTTGCATTAAGGGTTGTTTCCAGACGACGAAAGGGAGAGAGAGAGAGAGAGAGAGAGAGAGAGAGAGAGAG
>OU426858.1:8334707-8344707 GCA_911387685.1 Dolichovespula media
ACGTGAGTGTTCGAATGACCTTGCGGGTACGTACTTTGTGGGAAGGATGGGACGATAGGGGTAGCGGGGAAGGAAACGTAGAGACGTTTCCCAACGTCTAACATTTTCGCGATACTATTTGTACTTTCAAAGCGAGCAAAGGGGAAAATAAAAAAGAAAGGAAGGAAAAGAAAGAAAGGTAGAAAAAAAAAATGTGGGATATTTATTTAGGATACATTTCAAGGAGGGTCACGGTCTCTCGTATAGGTACTTGACACCCCCTCCCCCAAACCACCCCTATCTTCCTCCATCTTTATTCCTCACTTCTCGCCCATCGGCGCTATTTCTCTTTCAACTTTCTTTCCTTTGCTCTTGTCTTCTCTTTGTTTTCCTCTTTTCTTCTACTTCTTTTTATTCTTCTTCCTCCTCCTCCTCCTCCTCCTCCTCCTCCTCCTCCTCCTCCTCCTCCTCCTCTTTCTCCGCCTCCTCTTCTTCTACGAAGCTTCAAGGTTTTAACCTCGTATAACAGTCGAATTTGCAGGAACCATTTATTTTTGTTCCCTCTATTTGTTGCTTCTTACCTACCGACTTATGTACCATACATAGTTTCGTTCGTTCATTCGTTCTTTATTTCCATTAGAGTGGTTTCCCAGCCATTTGTTATGATCCTGTAAAAGAGAAAAAGAGATAGATAGATAGATAGATAGGGGGGAGGGAGGGAGGGAGGGAGAAAGAAGTAGATTTGCCCACAAGGAATAATCCCTCTTATTCCCTTAAATTATTCCTTCGATGTATTTCTTAGCGTACACTTTGAATGGAGATAACCTTTCTTGGTATTTGCTATCCTTGCTTTACCCACGGTCTCGTTCAATGGGGGCTGATTTTTTAGTCGGCAAAAAAGAGATTCTACGTGTACAGACATTATTTATTTATTCGTTCGTTTTGTTTGTTTTGTTCGTTCTGTGTCGTTCGTTCGTCTCTGTCTGTCTGTCTGTCTGTTTATATTCTTGTTAAATCAATTCAGTTTTATTTTATATTTACTTCTCTCGTCATTTATCCAGTTCGTTGTAATTTTTTTCTTCTTTTCTTTTTTCTCTTTTTTTTTTTTTCTTCTTCTTCTATTAACGAAGAGATTCTACGCGAACGGACAATTCAATTATTTATTTAAACTATATATTCGATCGATTCGATCGTTTTTAGTTTTCAATTATAGACTCTATCGAATGGTTATATTATTCTTTCTTTCTTTCTTTTTTTTTTTTGAATAATACTGTAGAATGATGTCTGTAGAATAATTGATTCATTGATTGATTTGTTTTTACGTATGTAATGCATTTGTTCGAATCGATCGAGGTCGTTTATTTTACTTTTTTCTTGTCTTTTTTTTTTTTTTTTTTTATTAAGTTATTAAAATCATACAAAATTATTGTACCGTTTTACGTAGACGGATCGATAGGTCAACCCTTTTCTTTCGTCGAATAGTTTCCAATATTCATCGTTCATCGGATTATCGAAAACGATAGGAGAGAGACTGTCAAGCGATCGGAATGGTAGAGAGAGGAGAGAATGAAAGAACAAAAAAAAAAAAAGAGAGAGAGAGAGAGAAAAAAAAGAACATTGAATCGAACAGGGATGATATACCGTTGATACCTCAAAAAGGTTTATTAAGCTCGACCCATCAGGTACTCCCTGGTTTTAGAATACCCATTGTTTTTTTCAATTTGATCGTCAGTATCACTGTCACTGCCATGGTCTCTTCCTGTCACGTCGATTCGTCAATTGAAAATCCCGCCTCGTTTCTTGGGACGATATTTAAATTCGCTTGAAAAAAAAATATATGTATATATATATATATATATATATAATAAAAAAAAATAAAAAAAGAATATATATATAAAAAATATATGTGTGTGTGTATATATATATATATATATATATATATATATATATATAAAGACAAAGAAAAATTTCAATATCCAATTGAAATATTTATAATCATTTCCACTCGATATTATTGGATCTCGGTCAATAAATAATATCGTAATTTTTAATACGATACCGGCCGGATAATTTTGCTACCTAAGCACAAAAAAATCCCTAAAAATCGATCGCTAGTCCTCGAAATTTTGTTCGGATTAATATTCTTCTTTTTACTAAACTGTAAAAATTTGTCCTAAGCCTCTCTCCGTACCTTCACAATTTGAAAAGAAAAATTAACTTGAAGTACGTCGTCTTGAGGATTTAATTTGATATTTATTATCGTCGTGGGATTGTTTTTTTTTTTTTTTTTTTTTTTTGGTCCATCCTATATTAAAAATTCCGACGTGACTTTATTGGCCGACAGGATGATTTAGGAATATCTCTTCTTGTGAACTGTGCAAAAACTTCCTAGGCTTGGAATTTTGTTTCTTTATTATTATTTTTTTTTTTCTTGCGAAAAAAAAAGGGAGAAAAGAAAAAAGAAACGTTAGCTTCGAAGACGTCGACAAAGTTTAATTGAAACAAATTTCGCGATGACAGGCAACGATATTTCTCTCTCTTCCTTTCATTTTTCCTTTCTACATTCGAATAGAGAATCGATTAAAGATATATGTTATATTACTGTCGGATTTATTATTCTAAGTAAGTCTTAAGGAAGAAACGATAATCCCGTTGAAATTTTTTTCTTTTTTTTTTTTTTTTCTTCTTTCTTTTTTTCCCCGTGACAGTTCCTCGAGGCCCCAATAATTCTCGGGGACATTTGAAAGTATCTTGAAGTCGTAAATCCGATTCCGTCAGCAGAGCGAGCCCGGCACCCTTATACTGCTTGCTTCACTGCCGATCGGCAGGTTCAAGTTCGTACCCTATCGACCTTCGAATCTCGAGAAACAATGGGCAATGTTCTTTTCGTCTTTTATTGAATTCTTTCCTGGTGGCAGCCGGTATACTTCTTCGCCGATGGACGAGATGTATATGTAAATGTACCTTGGAAACTGTGGGTGAGTGGGTGGGTGGGAGTGAGAGGGACGTAATCCTAAGGGAAAGTACTAGCAGCTAGGGATGAAACGAGGACGATAAGAGAGTGAAAGAGAGAGAGAGAGAGAGAGAGAGAGAGGGAGGGAGGGAGAGTAGGCTCACGATAGTAAACTATATTATTCCATCATTGCTGAATACTGTTCTTATCTTACCCACACAGACTCCGATATCGTGAATATATATCTTTACTTGCGATTAAATATCTCGTTTTATTGCCACCGTATTTGCTTCGAAATCGTGTATATTTCATTGTCGAATTTTATTTCCATTTATTGCCCGATCGGGAACATTTTTTTCGATGGGATTGAACACTTTTTTTAATTTCTCTTTTTCTTTTTTTTTCTTTTCTTTTCTTTTTTCCTTTGTAATATCCTCGACCCGACAAATTTTCTGAATAATTTTATAATAATGTTAATTGACATATTCGTAAATATAATAACAATCGTAATTACAATATTTATAATAAATCCATAACGCAACGCAACGCAACGCAACGCAACGCAACGCAACGCAACGTTGAAGTTTAATTATTTTCGACATTTGATTATTTATGTATTACGTATCGACGTGTTCTATATTGCATTATTCGTATACTTGTATTTGTACAAATCATTTATTATAAATATCGATCAAAATATTCTTACGTGGGACGATGAATCGAGCATTTATTAAAAAAAAAAAAAACAAAAAAAAAGAAAAAGAAACACGTTTAACATTAATCAATAAAAAAACAAAATAATTCGAATGAATGAATAAATAAATGAATGAATGAATGAATATAATAATTGTTTTTTATTTTTCTCCGTCTATCATCGTCGTATAAGTGTCTCTCTCTCTCTCTCTCTCTCTCTCTCTTCAATATGATATCTATCACCCCACGGTGCTCTAAAGCTTTGCTAAGATTTTCTCAACGTGCTGATTCATAAGAGGGATTCGGCTTTCGTAAATAAGTTTTCGTTGTGTGTACGTGCGTCTAATATCGTCGTCGTACACGTGCACGCCCTGAAATAAATCTGTTAGACCGAAGGGCCTCTTTTTTTTTTTTTTTTCTTTTGACGGGATTACTACCAGCAGCAGCAAACGACGACGACGACGACGACGTCCTTAAGGGTCTACTTCGCCCTCGAAATACTCCTCAGCTTTCTCTCTCTCTCTCTCTCTCTCTCTCTCTCTCTTTTCTATCATCAGATTCTCTCATCGTTATGTATTATGTACATTTACGTAGGACGTATGTATGTACTTGAGAATCAATTCTTTCTTTCTTTCTTTCTTTCTTTCTTTCTTTCTTTTTTTCTTTTATTTTTTTTTTTCTTTCATCGTAACCAGACGTTCATTTTTCATGATTCGATACGTGCACCTGTTGTTTCCCTCGTGTTATCTACTTCACCTTTTTTTTTTTTTTTAATATATATATATTTTTTTTATTCTTCTTTTTATATTGTTATTATTATTATTATTTTTTTATTTTCGTTGAAAAAATACGGCAACTCATGGCAAAGGGAGGAGGACGGTCAAGATAGTATTATTAATCTTCGTAGGTGTCGTGCATCGTATCGATTCTTTTTTCTTTCTCTCTCTCTTTTCATTTTTTTTTTTTTTTCTTACTATAACCCAACGCACACACAAGGTGGAGGTGTTTTGGATTATCAATCTTATCAGCGTTCCTTAAATGATCCCGGATTAAAATCAATCTAATACGATAGTCAACGAGGAAGGTTAATTTAATAACGTAATCGATATTAATATATAAAGTTTGAATATATAAAGTAAGAACTATTAGAAAGCAATAGAAATCGATACTAGCCGATATGGAAGTTTAACCAACGACGAGGAGGATTATAGGTTCTCTCTATATCGGTAAAGAATAGTAAGAGACAAGGACACACACTGTTTTCTACACCTGGGACTTGGTGCTATCCCTTGGTTAAGAGGAAGAGAGAAGAAAGAGAAGGAGAAGGAGGTGGAGGTGGAGGTGGAGGTGGATTCAACGGTGTTCCCCCTTAAATGACATTCACCGAGACATCATGGTTTCGAGGGTCGATCTAATGGGTGTCCCTGTGGAGCGGTCACGTGTCCTGTATATATCACAACTTTCTCTTTCTCTCTTTCATTCATTCTCTCTCTCTCTCTCTCTCTCTCTCTCTCTCTCTCTCTCTCTCTATCTCTCTCTGCGGTTGTGTACACGCGTCTGCCATTAATAACTATGAATGTTACCGTGACGTCATTTATAACACCATCGAATAAACGATTAAAATCCTTCGATATATATATATATATATATATATATATATATATATATAATAAGAATAAAAAAAAAGAATAAATAAAAAAATATAGAAGATAATTTGGAAGGAATTATTTTTTTCTTCTTACCTAAAGATTTTATTTGTTTTATTAATTGTCGTTGTTAGATATCGTCGTCGGATTAAATTATTTATATAATTTTTTTCGTAGAACACGGAAACGTAATCGAGATAGGTATGGGGAGTTTATAGGTTTGGCCTTGAGTACGAAAATATAAATTTGTTATTCGATTATATCGAGCTCAATGGTGTCGAACTAATGTAAAAACGATCAGGTGCATGTCTTTGATAGGAAAAGTCTTTCCCCTTTAACGTGCTGTCTTTTCTAGATATATGCATACAATGTATGCAACAATAAATGCATGTAGAAAATGTAATGTTTACATTGTAATTTTGTCTTTAACGCGATACATCGTAAAGGAATTTAGAAATCAATAGAATATGATATTTGAATGGATATTGATATATATATATATATATATATATATAAATATCTTTATATATAAAATGTATAAAATTATCGTGAAAAATATAATATATGAAATTTACTATCGTCGGAATCGGATTGAATTTTATTATAAAACGTAATTATTATTATATAAATGTATTGTACGTCGTATTTTCTCTCTTCATTCTTTTTTTTTATTCTCTCTCTCTCTCTCTCTCTCTCTCTCTCTCTCTCTCTCTCTCTCTCTCTCAACGATTTAACCGCTCTTTCGCACTTTTACGATATTTCGTTGTCATAAATCTATGGTGTATCACAATGGCGAGACCCGTAATAAATATCGACTTTTTCTTTTTTTCTCTCTCTCTCTCTCTCTTTCTATATATATATATATATATATATATATGTCTTTATCTCACTCACTATTTTTGGTAGACGCTTAATGGGGAGAAGAGGCCGTTTCAACGCGGTCCAACCTCGATGATATTGTTTATGGCGTCTATGTACGGGAACGCGATATAATGGAAATTCCACCGTCCAGTCGACTATTTATGGGACACCGTAGATACATGCTTTTGCTTGCGGCTAACCTTCGGGAATCGCTTCGTTGGAGATCGTATATATTGGGGCACACGTGACCATTTCATAGGGTCACTTATTAACGGGTAGTCGGATTGTAACATTAAAATGGCGAATCAACGATCGTTAATAAGATTCCCTTGTTGTAATCTTTATCTCGGTATTCTTTTCACTTTGATTTATTTTTCATTTGTTACTTGTTACATTTTTAATTACATTGAAAGGTGTTCGATCGATGTAATATCATGAAATTTTTCGTCGAAGTGCTAACACATCGCGAATCATTTTATGATCGTTGTTATCATTTATAATTAAAAAAAAATATATATATATATATATAATCTAACGTTAATTGAAGTATAAAATGAAGGAAACGTCAATTATTTTTTTTTTTTTTGTAGCGTGGGAATTGTTTATGCGGTTAACTTTTTGTCGAGCGAATATTGCATGAGTATGCTTGAGAATGGTTAAAGTTTATTGTCGCGTTATCGCAATCTCGGAAAATGATTTATAATCTTGGCGAAGGTTGTACGGTCTCAACGTCGTAGTCCAACTTTCTTGACGATTATCATCCAAGAGTCATTACTACGTTGCCGCGACAGCTGCTACATCTACGTGGATATTCTCGCAAGAAACTTCGTAGGCTTCATCGTATCTTTCGAAGTTATATACACTCTTCCCTCCTCCCCCCCTTCCCTCTCTTTTTTATCCTCTTTCTTTCTTTTTTGCCACGTCGAAAAGTGGAAAAAATCGGGGAAACTTCGTGGACGTTTTTCTCCCCAACAATTTTACTTTTCTTCATCTTTTTCTTCTTCTTCTTCTTTGTCGTTTTTATTTTTTACCGATAATTTTTGTTTGTCTCATTTTTAATTCTTTTTTTATTTTATTATTATTATTATTATTATTATTATTATTATTATTATTATTTCAAACGAACGATCATATTCGTCGTTGGGGTTAAAATTAAATAAAATTGTTGTATGTATATATATATATATATATAAGCTTTATTATTGTTAATATCGAGGTAAATAATTTTGTGTTATAACGAAATAATAAGGATCAAATAATTAATGAACGAAGTTTGGTCACTCAAGTGTTTAACTTAATAATTTCTCTTGTCATATCGTAACGTAGTACTTACATATAATGTGTATGTTTATATATATATATATATATATATATATATATATATATATATATATCGTCTGCGTTAATGTACTTCGCGAGTTTAGTTTAGCTTTGAGTTTCTCCAAGATCAAGGCTTCGGGAGACTTCTCTCTTGGGATAGGATCGTAGGTGAACACGGGTGAGAGGATTTAATCCTTTGAGCAGACCACCATGACGAGAAAGAAATTATAATTTATTATAGATATTGTGACGCGCTTGAAAGATTTTCGATGACAAAGAAACGATCATTTAAAAGATCCATCGTCGTCGTCTTTAATATTATTTGAAATAAATTTAATTTATTTTAATTAAATTTAACGAACATTTCTTTGTTTTTTTTTTTTGCGTATATAAAATAAGACTAAATTTTCCTTATAGTTTTTAATCGCTCGTTCTTTTTATCTCGCAGATATAGACATACATGTAATAAAAGATGACGACGTGTAAAAGAGATAGTGTATATATATATATATATATATATATAATATTAATGTCTCTTAAATTTTTACGTCATTTCCGATCAAAAACAAAGTCGTCAATTTTCCGGTAAATGTCGTTTATCGAAACGCCTGCGTTTTTATATCGAACGTAACATATTTATTGGCACTCCGAGTTAGAGTCGTTTAGCGTGGCAAGAACGTCGTTGTTTGTCTATGACGCGTAACTTATCGTAAAACTTTTAAAAGCATTTACTCGATACCGTTTCCTATATTCCATTTCCATTCAAGATTCCAGAAAATATTGATCCAAAATAACATGAAGATAATTTTTTATTGAATTAATATAATTATCCCCTTTATATTTCGTATCAATTATTAATTTCTAATTTCAATTAATCGATGAGCTTTATAACTTTTTCATATAATCCTTTTTTTCTTCTTCTTCTTCAAAATGATCATCCGATATTTACTCGCATACACGCACACACACATAGACACACACATTATTGTATATATGTTGTTAAATATATTCGTATATTTTCTTGGACGTAAACTAAAGATTATTACGAATCGATAGAAGAATCGTCGATCGTTATTGAAATTTGTCATAAAATAATCGGGAACGAACGTTCACGTGAATCATAAAACTCGTATGTGCTTACGCGCGGTAGCGTGTGTTAAACGAAGGTCCATTATCACTTGTGTGGTGGGCCAATATAACGATGGCATTTATACGGTATGCAAACGCATGGATCGTTAAACTCGATGCGTCGGAGTTTACGCAGACGTTGTTCGGTTTCCCACAATGAAATCTCGTTAAATGGCGGCGTCCAGTTACCTGATCCAAATCCAGAGATTGACCAGTTTCCGTCGGTTGCACTCGGACCTGCATTCCAGCCAATAGAATAAACCGATTGAATCGTGAAAAAATATTATTGGCTTAAACGTTATGCAATAACATTTTATTTTCTTCCTTTTCCTTTTTCTTTCTTTTTTCATATAAACGTAAATCGTTCTTGTATATTCCTTCTCTCTTCTTCTTCTTTTTTTTAGAAATTTATTTAAATGTTGACAAAGTGGACGAGTCGGAGTCAAAAAAAAAAAAAAAATATGAAATTGGATCGATCGATCGATCGATCGATCGTTCGAGACTTTCTTTTTTTTTTTTTTTTATTTTTTCTTTTTACCGACGTAATCCAGGAATATTGCATTATAACGATGTGAGGGAGTTATCGATCCAAATGGTTTCGGATTGCTCGTTAAGTCAAAACGTTAAGCGACATGTGACCGAACTCTCGAACAGCAGGGAATAGCGCGCCCGGCTGCCGTGTTTTCTGTAAATTGAAACGGCAAATCTCCGTACGAGAGAACGTTTCGGGTCGCTTTATCTGCAACACACATTACTCATCAAAAAAGGGGAGAATTTCTTTTTTTCTTTTTTTTTTATTATTTTTTTTTTTTCATGGGTTACCAACCAATACCTATGGAGCATTGTTCGGAAATTCACTCCCATATAGTTTATAATCTCGTTCGTTTATCGTCATTTTATAAGGGGGAACGAACAAATAATCCCGGTTCTTTTTTTCCCTCTCGTTTTCAATCTTTTTTTTTTTTTTTTTTTTTCTTTCCCTTCAACGAGCTCTACCGTGGTGTACACCTCTACGTCCGTTTAGGATATTTTTTATAAATTTTTTTCTCATCGTAACTTGAATTTGATTTTTTCGTTTATGATTGTTTCTTTTCTCTTCGTTTTGTTTTATTTGTTCGTAATCGCTTGTAGATATATTTTGCTTTTTGTTCGATGAAATTCGTTTATAAAATTCGAATCTCGTCGATATGAATATTTGAAATTTATCCAGCCATACTACGGTCATTGCGCGCGCGCGCGTGTATATATATGTATATATATATATATATATATATATATATATATATAAATGGAGATAGAGAAAGATAGATACTTTTGAAAGGACAACAATCGTATACAATGACACGAACTACCATAATACAACACACGAAACTATATCTATGAAATATCGGAATAACACAAAGATCTCCGTATATATATT